>JAODOY010002727.1:0-11970 GCA_025399855.1 Forbesichthys papilliferus | reverse complement strand
TCGAGTGAATCCAGGTGTAGCTCGAGTGAATCCAGATGTAGCTCAGGTGAATCCAGATGTAGCTCAGGTGAATCCAGATGTAGCTCGAGTGAATCCAGATGTAGCTCGAGTGAACAGGTTTAACAGAGTTGAATGTCTTGCTGAAGGGACTCTTTTACAGGTGACAAATTGACAGCATGTATAACCACCGGGGCGCTCTCCCTTGGCACCAAGTCCCGCCCACCGCAATTTACCCACTGCCGACGACAAACGCTGCCTTCAGAGCTACAGATGGCGCACACACACACACACACACACACACACACACACACACACACACACATTTTCAGGTACACAACTATTACAAAACATACAAACACAGTCAGCATCTTGAGTGCGTGCGTGCGTGTTATTGTGTGTGTGTGTGTGTGTGTGTGCGTGTGCTCGCTAAGGGTTATTCACACGTGCTTGAGCACTGGTTATTATCTGCAGTCTGTGTTTACATTGCCGTTGACGTTCCATCAGCGGCGAGAGGCTGCTCAAGTGTCCAAAGAAAACCGACCAATCAACGCACGTGGAAAGCAATTACCCGCGAGATGACGAAGGGGGGACGAGGGGGGATATATGACTGGCGGGACATCATAAGGAGGCTTCCAATAAACACTTAATGAGCTGGTCTGTTTGCAGCATAGACTCACCCCCCCCCCCCCTTCCCGTGTCGGGGGGGGGTGAAGCTGCTCACCACATACTGTATCTGACAGGGGGCTTATTGCACCACTGTAATTGAAGACACAGCACTTGTTGGGGGGGGGGCGATATCATGATTTCATTTACTATATTTACAACTCAATAAACATTTCGTTTCCTGAACGTTAACGGTAAATTGGGTAAACATCACAGTCTGGGTGGGGACCCTGTTAGCATATTAGCCGCATGGCGGGCCGGCCAGCGACCACCAGGTGGAGCTAGGTGCAATGCAGGCGAAGGCAAGCGCTTGTTTCTGATTGGTGGTCGAGCAATATGACCTGATACAAACAGCTGAAGCCCCAGACAGCAATCATCGCACACACACACAAACACACACACACACACACACTCACGCATGCACACACACATTCACACACACAGGTGTGTGTGGGAAGAGGGCACCCTGCCTGAGGCCAGGTGCATTTAGACATCAGTCGCCACAGCAACACCTAATGGCCTGCTGTGAGAGCGCGCTGACCCCCCCCCCCCTCCCCCCCTTCTCCACACACACAGAAGGGACCACAGGGGGAGGAATCCAACCTTTCAGGACGGTTAAGATGCAATAGGTGTTGGTATATAATGAGTAAAAAGACTTTGAACTATATGTTTCACATTGTGCTGCAATTAAGAACTAAATTATATTAATTCAGTCAGTTTAATTATGAGTGGACCATGTTACCACCTGGCTCACGGACCGTAAACCAAACAACAAACACAAACGCTTAACTATCAAACAGAATAACAGAATGAGGTGTGAATGTCTGTAGGCGTAAGTACTGAACATATGTGTTGCGTCTTGCATGCTAACCCAACTAAGAAAGTAACCAAACTATTAAGCTAACCCAACTAATAAGCTAACCAACAACAGCATGTCTGATGCCAGGAGGGTCACACTTTCACAGTGTGCTGGACCACACCTATATAGGTGATCTGCCCAGGTACTCCTAATCAGCCTAATTAGGACCTTTACAGCCAATACAGACCACAGGCCTGCTGAAACAAAGCAGGGCTGTGACAACTGTCAAATGCGGCATTGACCGTCACCAGGTCCGAGGAAGTGTCCCTGCACGACCAGGTCCACTCAACAACCAGAATGTTTGTTACATAGGAGACGTGGTTGGCAGCCTCCGACATCCACACCCTGTCCGGGACCATGTCAGCATCTCCCCTTGATGACACTCCTCCACCGAGCAGGAGCACACATCCATTGGCTCTGCGACAGAACTCTTTCTTAAGACAGAAGACACCGCCTTCGACATGCTGTCCTTGACATTGGCCACATCTCCCCCCCCGATGACATCACCTTTCTAGTTCTAGTCAAGATGCTGGCAGCAGCATTCTGTACCATCTAAAGACCTTTATTATATTTCTCGGAAAAGCCAGAGTAAAATCTGTAGAAGTGAAAGCATGAATTAGAGTCTCTGCATCAGTCAGAGATAAAATATTTGTAATGTTGAATTTAATTGTAGTAACGTCTTTAATGTGCAAATCAAAAGAAAGTGAGTCATCAAATAACACTCCTACATTGTTTGATAAGTAATATTACAATTGTCATTAAGTGTGGCGTCCTTAAATAGGTGCCTATGCCTGGCCGGTTCAAGAATTAAATTAACATCTCTGTCTTATCAGGGTTCAGGTGCAGAACTTGCATTTGAAGACATCCCTTGATTTATTTCCAAGAGGCATGACTCTAAGATTCAGTTTTTTTAGTTCCCGGGGCATATAAAGTTGGGTATCATCACAATGAAAACTAATGCCGTTTACGTATAATATCACCTAGTCGTCACATATAAATACAAAATAAAGCCCAGATCCCTGAGATCACTTTACCCTGAGCTACACAGTGTGTCCTTTCAGTAAGAGATAAACCATGAAAATATTAGCTTCCTCGCGCCAAGATACTGTTGGGTTTTAGTCGTTTAAAGAGCAGGTTATGGTCCACTGTATCAAAGTCTGCGCTTACTGTAAGTTCAAAAGCAATAAAACTGATGAGGTATCTGCGTCTATAGTAAGTAATAAGACATTAATAACTTTCATTAGTGCAGTTTCAGTAGAGTGGAGTGCTCTAAATCCTGATTGGTATAATTAAAATACTGTGTTGACAGTCATACGGTCAATAATTTGCTTTGCTGCAATTCTTTCTAAAATCTATGAAAAGAAAAGGAGATTCAAGACCGTCCTATACTTACTACAAATATCAGGATCAAGGTTAGTTTTTTAATCAAGTGAGATTTTAAATACAGCTGTGTTAAAAGCTATAGGTATACGATACCAAATGAGAGCGATGTATTAATTATATTTGTGTAAGTATAAAGGGCCCTAGAATGGTAAATAACTCTTTAACGATTTGGATCAAGTGAACAATTGGTAGGTTTAGCTGCAGTTACTAATTCTGGGAGGGTATAAAGGAACACCGTATCAAAGTGTGCAATTATATCTACGCGAAGGACCGTTATATCTTCATTTATTTGACTAGGATAAAGGTTTAAGGTTTGTAATTGAGTTGAAGCAATCATTTCTACTGAAATTAAGTCCATTTTATAAGTAAAAAATAGCATGAAGTAATTAGCCGTGAGGGCGAGATTATCAGAAGTCTACTGCTTCTGTAATAGTTCTGCAACGGTGTCAAACTGGAATCTTGGATTATTTCTATTACTGTACTAATTAACGTTTAATAATGTGAAGATTTTGTTGCCAAAACGGTGTGCTTGTAATTTACCAAACTATCATTCCAGGCCTGATGAAAGACATTGAGTTTAGTTGAACGCCTTTTTCGCATTAGTTTTCTACAGCCACCGCCCCCCACCACCGTCCTCTTCCCAGTGCAATCCCAGCCAATCAGAAGTCTCGTGCGACAGGAAGTGCAGTCGGGACGTTCTACAACGGCTGGCCTCCGGGTGCTCAGACCATGAACGAGATATCGACAACATTTACGGCTTCCCTTTAGATTTGAGATAAACAAAATGACTTCTTTTGCAGGGGCCAATAGCAGAGTGTGTTAATCGACTGCATAGACTCTCCATATAGAGGCCCACTGAATTGTATCAATATTTTTCTGGTTCATATAATTCTCAAGTAACATAATTATCTGGTTATCTTTTAATACGTAATGAGCTATAGGAATTTATTAGCACCAGGCATTAGAAATCATCTGAATGACAGAGGTCAGATGATGCTTCTGTGCTCCTCAAACAGTGTTCAGATTGACAATGAGACACAGGGGTCATATTACACACTGATAATCGATACCACACACACACACACGCACACATGCACACACACATGCACACACGCACACGCACACGCACACATATATATATATATATGTATATGTATATATATATATATATATATATATATATATATAATACATTAAACATGTTTTCCATGGAATGTAATATTTGTGGATAACGGTATGGATTTTATTTGTGCAGAAAATTATTTCTAAAGCGCAAAGATCAGAGGAAGCATTTTCACTAGAAAGGAAGGCAACGAGGGCAAATGTGACGGAATGCTGCGTTCGCTGAAAATGAAAACTATTCATCCATGTAATTTATGAGTTTCAACAAATGTCTGGTAAATGTCATACAAGTAATAAGACAACGAGAATGTGCTGACTGCGTAATCATAACATTACGAGGGGTGTTTAGTGTAGCAGGTGAACAAAGGTTAATGAACCATAGTTTAAACAAACACCGGCTCTGTGTCTGGCAGAAGGAGTATGTTTACAGAGGCTTAGCCTAGGCTCCATCTTACAATAGCTAGCTAGTTACTTGGCTAATTAAGTCTTTATTTTAGAAGCTGGGGCCGACGGCTCTTTTACAGTTGAGCCCTGAATAGACACATACACTATAGACATAAATATAGTGTATGTACATACACACATACACTGTAGATATATATATATATATATATATATATATAGGCCTATAGATAGATAGATATATAGATAGATAGATAGATAGATAGATAGATAGATAGATAGATAGATAGATAGATAGATAATTAGATAGATAGATAGATAGATTAAAGTAATTGACAGGTAAATGTGTCAGAGCATTCACCTGTAGTCTCAAGTGAATGCTACATGTCCATATGTGAGCATCAAAAGTGTATTTGTGTACAGTATGTGCTCGGATCCTGTAGTTACCACCAAACACTTTCTAGCAATGCTTACAGACCACCTCTAACACAAACACATGCCAATGTAAACACATTACCACATGGCATATGTCGGCATTTACATGCAATGTGTTTGCTCCAAACATACAGTAAACACATGCCAAATTAGCTAGTTGATTACTTTGTCGGTTGTACAGTAGCGCTTTCCTAGGTGCCAAAGCAGTTACCGTGATAACATAATCCACATCACCTCCTGTATGGTATGGTCACATCCAAAGCTCTGCAGCTGGCTTTTACTGGGGCTTGGCAAACCCTATCTACCAAAATAGATGTTCCCCTTTTACCATAAAGTCTCCCAGCTCCATCTGGAAGAACGAGCAGTTACAAGACGACCGCACCGCACCGCAAATGAATGAATCCATCCCAGGATCCCTCCACAGTCCACCAGCTGCTCATTTGCTGCTTGCCACGCCGGCTGCGGAGCTGAGATACCGGAGAAACTGAGAATCCAACAGCATCCTCATTAACCTTCAATCGAACCTCTGCCAGGGAGATAAACTGCTGCCCCCTCTTCCCCAGTGTAAAACCTGTCCATTTGTCACCAGGGACTGGTTTGAGTTTTTAACTGTTTTTAACTGTGGGTTCGCTTTGTTTGGAAGTTCACTTTGAAGTTCACTTGAATTTATTCTCAGAGTGCATCTTTAATATTTCATCATTCCCGTTAGGGTCCCACAGTCAAAGAGTATTCTAGGTTCTTTAGGGGGAAAGCAGTAATATAAAGAGTAAGAAAGTACTTCAAGTTTCAAATGTCATAGTCTAAGGATAATAGATTCTTGTAAAAGTGAGTGCATTGGAAGGAATCCCAGTTTGAAATCCATGCAGTGTTTTCTTATTTTCAAACCAAGAGATTGACAGTTTTTCTAATATTTTTCTTTTTTGCGGCAGGTGATTCTAATTTTCATGCATCAACTAAGCAGCACTTTATTCAAGAAAGACAATGTCACGAAATAATGATTGGTTATTACTTCAACACAGTCAGGATGTGTCAATGTAACGCATCATCTTCACCTTGGGTCAGAAAGACCCCAGAAGAACAAAGGAAGCGCCATGTGCCAGCACAAATCCAATCTAAGCCAAGGAAACGGGTATATTCCCTCCCAATGGGCTTTCCAGTGATATTGCATCTTTATCCGGCCTGTTAGAATATATAGAAGTGATGAAGTGCGTTTCTGTGCCTCCAGCTGATCTGCTGTTCCATGCTGTCCTGGCTCAACACAGTGCAGGTTTACAACTTCATAAAGCCCACAGACTTAATAAAGATAACAATCTGTGCAAATATTACTCATTGGGCTCTACGTGGGCTGGGACGAGACCCCTCCACCGCCATCATAATCCTGCCCTGCATTTCACAGGCAGAATGTGTATGGAAGAGGGTTGGTGGCGTTTCCAACCATGAACTAGTATACTAGTTGTGCACACATGCACATTCTTACTTGCATCTGCACAATGGATGTGTATGTGCATGTGTGCGTGTGTGAGGGGAGGAGTTTAAGACATCTATCTCTAATCTCCGTGGGCTAAACGATGATTAAATTAGATGAAGGAAACACAGAACATTAACAGCATCTCTCTCTCTCTTAAAGTGAAAGAGAGAGAGAGAGAGTGTGAGGGAGAGAGAGATAGGAGGGATGGAGAGAGATGGAGAGAGAGAGAGGGAGAGAGAAGGAGGGATGGAGAGAGGGGAGAGACAGAGAGAGAGATGGAGAGGGGGGCAGGAGGGAGCAGAGCAGCGCTGGTTTCCTGCCCACTAAAGACCCAGGAGAAGTTACACTCTAACGGCCATGAAAATATTGATTTCATAACGTCAGATTGTTTTTAGGGCTTCAGCTGAAGTCGTCCTGTTGTCTTTATAGTCGCCTGACAGCTCAGGCACCGGCGAGAGAACATGCCCAGAATGCACTGCTGACGCATTATGCCACACGCTCAGCAGATTGCACATTCATCTGAAAACGCTGCTGCTTCCTCCGATAGTCTGCCACGTAGACACGCTACCGGAGTATTAAAATACATCTTCATCACAAAGAGGCAGGGGGTGTTTACAGGAATAATAATAGTATAGTCCTCTGTGTCTGCCACCGTAGAAATATCATGTATCTACATGTTAATGTGTGTAATTTGTATCAGCAGAAGTATTATTGTAACACGTGTCAGTAGAAGTACTACCATGTATCTGCTGTAGTAGAGGTATTAAAACGTATCTGCTGTAGTAGAAGTACTAAGATGTATCTGTTGCAGTAGAAGTACTAATATGTATCTGCTGCAGTAGAAGTACTAACATGTATCTGCTGCAGTAGAAGTACTAATATGTATCTGCTATAGTAGAGGTACTAACATGTATCTGCTGCAGTAGAGGTACTAACATGTGTCTGCTGCAGTAGAAGTACTAACATGTATCTGCTGCAGTAGAGGTACTAACATGTATCTGCTGCAGTAGAAGTACTAACATGTATCTGCTGCAGTAGAGGTACTACCATGTATCTGTTGCAGTAGTAGTACTAACATGTATCTGCTGCAGTAGAGGTACTAACATGTATCTGCTGCAGTAGAAGTACTAACATGTATCTGCTGCAGTAGAGGTACTAACATGTATCTGCTGCAGTAGAAGTACTAACAGAGGGAACAATAGCTGCTCGCTAGAGAAAAGCTTGTCATTGCCTGTTATTGTTGTCATTACATTCACCAATCTTTAAACAGGATTCACGCCATTGAAAATGCAAACACAGAAACATATTAACTATTGTTTATTATTGATCGATAGGCCTACAGTGACATTTGTGATTTAGATGTCTTTGTATGGGGCTGAGCACCTCTTAAGGTCTGATTTTAAAATCTCCCCTGGCTTACACTCTGACAGAATATTGGTTCAGACTGTTCCTGATATTTCAATGAGCTTATGTCAGTGTCCTTACGCCATCAACTGATGCAGAAATGCAGAAATAGTTGCATAAACATTCACCAAAAAGAAAGTTAAGGGCAGGGTCATTCTCCAGAATGCTTGCTAAATTCGAGTTAAAATCAAATATCCCTCCAAAGTCTTCCGCGGTGGTGCCTCACATATAGAAACACATTGTGAAGCAAAGCGTAATGTTGCGGCTTTGTTGATACGAGCGGTGTTCACTTTGTATAGGTATCTGATTATTTCTTCTACACAAAGAACACTAAGCTAACAAGGAGATATTTGTTGATAATTAGACAAAAATGTTATTATCCTACATTTAGCTGGCAATAGCTGACGATACCTTTAAGTGTCTAACGCTCACTGAGGGCTCACTTCTTCACAGTGTTTAAATGAAACGTACGCCAAAGCTCTCGTATATGTGTCATAGAAAACGCCAGCGCCCCCTGTAGGACAGGAGTGGTGTTGCAGCTGTCTCATTTGCACAGTGCCTGTTGGCCTTTCCCAGCGGAACGAGACTCCCCACACTGCAAAAAGTGAAATCTTAGTGAGATGAAAATATCTTGAATAAGACGATTATTCTTCAATTAAGGCATTCAATTATTATTACTTTGTAGTAATAGTAGATACTTGTTCTTATAATACCAGATATTTTTACTTGATTAAAAAAAAAAAAGGTTTTTTGGCAGAATATTTTGCTTATTTTACGTAATATTTACTCTATTTTATAGATTTTGTATTCTTGTTTTCGAGAGCTGACTTTTTGCAGTCCAGCACCCCCACCTTTCCTCGACACACTGGGAAATCAACCGCAGGATCCACAAAGGTCATTGGCTGACAGGCCGCGAGACGTATCGCGCCCACGAGGACGCTCCTCTGAGGAGCGGAGGGCGGCGAAGGCTGCCGTCGCCCTGGAGCCCCGTGGATGTGATCATAGGCGTGTTCTCTGTTGTCTCTCATTGGTCGGGAGAGATACAGGGTCACTCAGGTTGGCATGGAGACGCGGGGGCAAATGATTGATGTGATCGATATGGTTCTCAGGCAAATGATCGGTTTTCATTTGTTTCGATAGGAGCAGATACATGTCGTGCACAGATGTGTGAGGCGATGGCAACAGGAATGTCAGATAGCATCAAACTATTTTAAAGTGTCATTATTTCTATTTCTGCTGCAGTATTAAAAACATTCATCTTGATGGAATGAAGCAATGTCGCACAAATGTTTGCTGTATGGGTGTTTTCACACCTGCACTACTTGGTATTAATGCACCAATGAACTTGTACATGCCTGGCTGTGAATACACACACACACACACACACACACACACACACACACACACACAATGTGAAACCAAGCAGATTGTAATGGAAACAATAAACTATGCAGTGCAACAAATAACCCAAGGCCTCCTGTGATTGGTCGATGTGACCGTGTCTAGTGTGGACACTCACAAAAACTGTGTTCACTTCACAGGGTCACAATGGAACGTCTCTACCACCTTAGTGGATGTCATATCTCAGATGACCTGCAGGGGGAGCAGATGAGATGGAGCAGGGAGACCATGAGATAACTTCAGAGAGGGAGAGAGAGAGAGAGAGAGAGAGAGAGAGAAAGAGAGAGGGGAGAGAAAGACAGAGGGAGGTAGAGATGGCGAGAGAAAGAGAGAGAGGGGGTGGGGAGAAAGAGGGAGAGTCATAGAACAATAGATACAGAGGGAGAGAATGAGAGAGAAGATAGATGAAGAAATGGAGTGTGAAGTGTGATTGACAGAGTAATAAAAGAGAGGGGGGGGGGGTAAGGTGAATGCTAAGTGTTGGAGTGTGTAGCCGGCAGCTGTCTGTTAGAATGACATTTAGAACGCATGCGCGCGCACGTGAGCACACACTCACACGCGAGCGCATCTCAACCACTTTGAAAAACGACTTATATGTGCGGCCAGTCGGCCTTTCCGAGTGCTAAGAGCTGTCTTGCGCCCCCCCATCCCCAATCCATCCATCCACCTCCTCCCCCGCTGTGCAGCTTCTCTTATCCGTGTATTCTTTTAAGGCCGAGCGAGCACTTTTCCCCACTAATGCACCAGAGAGGTAAAGAGCAGATGACGTTATATCGTTTGTTTGATTTTAAAAGCTTTGTGTCCCGGGTCTCTGCAACGTATCGATTCACACGGCTGCCATGTGCCAAGAAATGTTTAGACCGCCGCTGCCAATTGTCACCTTCTCAACACATTGTTTTTTACATTACATTTGGACTAAGCCTACTTAGTTCACACAGTATTATATCGGGCAATGCCCTTCTGTTGTTCAGATGAAACACTGCATGTGCGTTTGTGTTGGTGTGGATGCTACTCCGCCGGCCAGCTGTGATCTCAACTCCCAGACAAGTTCTCCGTCGCTGTGAGCTCTCTATCCTCAAACAACAGACGCGCCTCTCTCTCTCTCTCTCTTCCAAGACGCCTAATAGCCTCCCTGTTCTTCACACCCGGCAGCGTGGCTGCTTGATGGGAACAAGTCTCTCTCTGAAGTGGAATCTTCTGGTGCAGAGCCACTCTGGGCCTGAGATGTGTCATGTTCCTCCTGTCTGACAGTCCCAATCCGTTTGGGCGTGTGTCTTCCCTGTGCAGCATGGGGTAACCGGGGTGATCCATAAAGCGCCCGGTAACGGGTTGTGTGCGTGCGTGTGCGATCATGTTCGGGGCTCTGAATGTGGGTGCTAATGCAGAAAGAGGTGTTAGCTACGACGCATATTGAAGTGCTCACTGATAAGTTGCACATCCCTGCTGCCGTATGTTGTTGTTGTTGTTGTATGTTATAACAGCAGAGCCTATGAGCCAATGAGAAAACAAAGGGAAGGATAAATTACCTTTGCAATCATGAATGAACTGCTGCCACATTTGAATGTTTTCTTAAATAATTCTACCCTTGGGAGTGAAACGTTTTTGCCTTGACTTAATGAGGCGCCAAGTTATTGATACATAGGAACATATGTGCTGTTTCATGAGACAATGGATCTCTCAAGCTCCAGTTTGACTTGGTTGTGTGAAACATCTTGTAATGCGTGACCTCCTGTCAACGATAAGTAATGTACTGTGAAACCCACAAAGACATCAAGACACCCAATTAAAGGAGACAGTCGTGTGATGTGTGCACTACAGAGATCTGATGACTTTGAAAGGAGTGTGAACTCGGCACACCCCGTAATAATACTCAATGTAATAGTGAATGTCTGTGTGTGTTTGTCTGAGTGAGAGAGAGAGAGAGAGAGAGAGAGAGAGAGGGGGGGGGGGACTGTGAAACAACAGTTTGGTTGTTACAAAACTAGTCTCATTACCATGCTGTCAGTCAAGTTTATTAATAAAGTACGTTTTTTACGCTAATGCAAACTTAATAAGTTACAATTTAATAATGTGCTTCACAATAATAATAATAATAAAAAATAAACAAAGAAAAATAGAACAAACAATACAGACACACACAGACAAATGAAATTACAATTGCAATTGTACTATCCATTCAGGTTAGTCGGACGTGGTGATTGGATGTATAATTGATCTCCCTTGGTCTCCATAACAACGTGCTTCAATACTTGGAGGCTGATGATGGAATGGAGCCGTCTCATTCTTGGGCGTCCTGGTCTGTTTTTGCCTTCCATCCTTCTCCAAGCATGGCGGTCTTCTCAAGGGAGTCATTTCTTCTTATTTGTGTTGCAATACTGTCTCCTAAAAGAAGAGGATTATACCCCCTCAAACACACACACACACACACACACACACACACACACACACATGTCCCTGGACAGCGGGGGTATAGCTGTCAATCTCCTCAGACGTCCTGCATGCAGATGAGTTTGTGACAAATTGTTTTTTGCTGCCAGGTTCACTCAGAGGTAACCACCAGGGGGCGGAGGCAGGAGGGGGGTTATAAAGACAAGTGGCTGTCAGGCCCGTGACAATGACAGGCACTGCATCAGCTTCCACAACGCCCTCCTCAGTCACAATAGAGGGCAGCGCCAACCAGAGGACAAGACTGGCATCCACTGGGTCTCTGCTCTCGGTGCCGCCTGAGCACAGGAAGTCAGCTCAGAAAGCAGGCAGCCGTCTCTAGTCTCAGCCTCTTCATCAGCACTACGTCACATAAGAGACCGTCTCTAGTCTCAGCCTCTTCATCAGC
>JAODOY010002726.1:0-11970 GCA_025399855.1 Forbesichthys papilliferus | reverse complement strand
AAATAGAAGCTAACACACATGAACACATCTGACACCTTCTTCCGGTCTCTCTCTCTCTCTCTCTCTCTCTCTCTCTCTCTGGATAATGTACACACAGTTCTCCCATCTGAAGGTTGAATCACCCTGCCCTGTCACAGTAGGCCGAGCCAGACAACGAAGGTTGTTTAAATGCAGCCACTTCAGCAATGCTCTCAAGCGCTGCGCAAACTCTTCTTATCCCCAACCTTCCCCCATGTAAATGACTAAATGAGCACAAGCGGGGAGCGGAGAACTGATGTCTTTCTGTCTGAATCCCTTGCTACGTTTGGCATCATCTCCTCCCAGCGAGATGGCGTCGGCCGTCCCGCTCCAGCTGCGAGAGATGCATTCCTCGCCCCGCCACGCGCCCCCTCCTTGTCGCACCCCTCCGCTTTCATCTGGGAACAAAAGTGAAATGAGAATAACACTCCAAACCCCCCAACCCACACCCACACCACCAACCAAATATAATCTCCCCAGCGCGAAACGGCAATTGCAAAAACATTGCTGTTTCTAGAGTCGTTTTTCCTTATCTCCAAGCTTAGAGGGCATCAGATGCCAAACCATATCCTCTGCTCTGTTCGTCTAGACGTTACCACAGTTACCAACGGCCATCGCTATTGTATAGAACCATTAACAGGCTTTCAAACATCAAGGCACACGCCTCTGGGCAATATGGTCGACGGAGATACATTTAAAGAGCTCATTAGCTGTCAGAAAAGAAGCATTTGTTATTTAATTGCCTACTTCAAGTGCTCTGCAGATATAACCTAATTTAGCTTTTACGGGGTGGAGACCATCCTTATTAGAAGGTGTGGAGCCAGTCACTCCTCGGTATGGATCTTTATCCGGCGGGCTGTAACATGACACACGTTTGGAAACTGTTTTAAAAGAAGCCACTTGGGGAGAGCTGACACTGCTGACACCATTCGTGTGTGTGTGTCTGGGTGTGTGTGTGCGTGCGTGCTTTGTCCTCCGAGACGTCTACCTTCGCGCTGGTCTACTGGTGGCACCGCGTGCGACCATGAACCCGCTCTGTGTGTGTTACGTGACCCTAAAAATGTCCTGTGATGCCTTTGCCTTCCCTCTCTCTCTACAGTCCTGTCACCCTTATCAGCATGTGTCCGGAGCAGTACGAGTGAGTATCAGCACAGGGGGAGGGGGGCAAGTCTCCCCACTCTCCCACAGACCGGAATGCCTTTGATGGAACCCCCATTACCTCTTTCCTGCACCCAGAATTACCCATAACCCCACCCACCCCTCTCCATGACGACGTTGCTGCATGTGTTCCCGGCTGCCTGATTGACCGGACTCCTTCCCTACTTCCCTCACTCACCTCCTTCTCCCTTAAACTCACCTCCGTCCTCCCCACCCACCTACCCACCAACTAGCATCCGACTAGCATCCTGATGCTCTCACCCAGGCAGCGGCTGTTGCCGTCTCACTCACTCTCCGCTCTGTGCACCCAATTTAGACGCATCCCCGTTAACGTGGTCCGTCCTATGTGGTTATGCCTGTAGTGCGCAGTTGGGCCACAAGGGCGCGCATGTATGCGTTGGCTTGCTGGCAACATTGTGTCTGTATATGTGTGTGTGTGTGTGTCTTATTCATCTCCATTGCCACGTTCATTCCTAGGCTGTCCCAGTCACCCCAGCTGTCTCTCGACGACACCCATTCCAGGATAGAGCAGTATGCCAGCAGGTATGCTCCTCCCATTCATCTTCATCTTCAGCCCTGAATATGTGGAACCTGCACAATGGTTCAGATGCACACACCTCATGCAGTATTCCAATATGTACTTTGATGCTACTTTCCCGTGTGTGCCACGATCGGCAGTTTGGCACACAGAGACTGGTTACAGTAATTGGACATTTTAATTGGCTCACTTACAGTAAACGCTACCTGCCTTATGCGAGCAGTGTAAACATCGATGCCATACAAAACCTTTGTTTAAAACACAGGTGAGAATCTTTTCTACTTATTTATTTACTTATACATCCCTAAGAGTCTCCCTTTTCTATATTTTGTAAACCACCATTCACTTGCCAAAGCAAATATATATCTGTGCATTTGCGAGAACCATTACATTTTCTTTCTGTACATGAATAATGTCACAGCTTGCCTTGTACAAACTCTCACTTGCCTTCTGTTGAGCTCATTTGAGTCTCAGCATTCTAACTCCTCTCCAAAAGAGTCGAGGGTAACTTTAGTCAAACCATAGCCAAGGCATCCTTCAAATGAAGAGGTTTATATTATATGGAGGCTTATAACCTGCCCTTGGTCACACGCCATTAATGCAGGGTCAGAGTCTCTTCCTCCTTTGCTTTATCAGCGACTAGACAGGCATGACCCTCAGCGATGCCATTTTAAACTGAGTTAAGACACACCCGATTACAACCACACACACACACACACACACACACACAAAGAAATGAGCATCTGCTTTTCCGTGACAAGGGACTCTACAGAACTACAATTGCACGCAATCAATCATATATTTTCTTCATATTTTGTCTCCATATCCCACAGCCTAAGGGCCGCGTGTGGCTCATGTTTTGCCTTAATCTGTAGACCAGGCTCGCTGTGCTTGTATTAAAGAGCTCACTAAATGCAGCCTTTGATCTGGGGAGTGTATTTATTTATAGCAGCTTTGTTTGGATCTTTGACCAGTAATCCACTGTGTTCTCCCCACTTGCAACACACACACACAGACGTACATGAAGACGCAGTCTCTTTATTTGAGGCGGTCAGTCGTGAGAGTTTTCCATCAAGGCTGTATTCGTGGAGGACATTGGTCCCATAATCCCGCCGCTTGCCACAATTGGGTCGCCTTCTCTTTGGAGAGAACCTGTATGGGTCCCATACTGCCCCTGGCATCTTTGATGTACAAATACACTAGCTCAGAATCTAAACGATTAGATTAGATATAGATTATGAACGTAATTGCCTTGCGACAAGCATTGACTCAGCTCATGCAGTGTGTGCATTCTAATTACTTAATTATAAACTGATTTTTAAAAATGTATATTTGGGTATGTTGTGCTAAAATGGTATGATGCTGATGGTGGGTGGTGTCTTCTTCAGGTTGGCCCAGATGGAGCGGTCCAATGGTTCTCTGCCTACAGACAGCAGTTCAGCCACCGGAAGCATGTAAGTCTACCATTGGATAAAGAGGCTATAGTTGCCAGGCAGCACAATACGCCTGTTCCACCAACATTGCCAGCACTTCAGCAGATGGCATAATACTACAACACAAGGTTTAGTCTTTAGATTGAACAATTACCTACATGTTCAAAATCTTTCCTAAGGTTGCTGTTCATCATTAGACCTCTTCTAAGGCCTGACTGGGCATGATTGACACGTCTGACTCTCTTTTGTCAGTTTTGCTGCTAAAGTGTGAAATATAACACCGTCTATATAATTTGTTTCTCAGTTTTCTGACCGCAGCAAATATGCAGCATAACTCTGCCCATGTGATGGACATTGTTCTATTCTAACAAGATAACTCCAAACAGATTTATCTTCATCCCCAAATAGGAAATAAATAAACTGCAAGCCTGTCATGGGGACTTATCTTAACTCCATAATTATATGCGCATACAGTATTTTTCTACTTTTAATGATAAATCAATAGCATAATTAAGTTCTAAGTGTGAGGTTGAATGCATAGGGTCTGTCAGTGTTAATTCCTGTTCATCTATCTACAGTGAAAATATTGCCATCTCATTTATATTTCATAACAGTGACATATAAATAGACATTTGCAACACAACGCAATCCTAATTTCAACACTAGGGGTCTTTTTATTTGAACAAAAGCCATGCTTCCTTAAGGCTCTGTGTCTGCCACCCTGTCACATGAGAAACTAAAAGTCTTACCCTCTGACATTGCCTTTAGAAGGAGCTGAGAAGAATAGAGAGAGAGAGAGAAAGAGAGAGAGAGAGATTTAACAAAGGTGTGGTAAGTACAGGTGTGAAGAGGCAGGCAGTGAGGCGTGGCTGAATCACAGTGTGAAGGGACATGGAGTTGAGTGACATCTAATGGAAGTGCCAACACTGAAAAGCACACACACACCTTTGGATAGTGAGCAGTTATCAGTTGGATGGGAAGGCCGGGGAAAGCTACAAAGAAATGGAGAAGTCAGACATTGAGGAATTTCAAGAAAGCAAAGTGAATTGATGATTGTGTCTATGAAGGCTCTTGAAGGGCATGTTGGTTCCTAGTTGCAGTCCTTATTGGTAGAATGTATTCTTTATTGAAACGATCTCTGATACTGTACTGTTGTACGTGGATGGAATTTGTATTGCTTTTGTTAACCGGTTGATAAAGTATATATCTATATATCTAACTATATATCTCCCAAGGTTTCCCTGCTCACTTCACAAAGCTCATGAGTGCATGTAAAACCTTTGCATCCATGTGTGTGCATGTGACCAGGCAAGATACAGGAAAAGGGGAATAAGTTTCTTCCATCGATAGAATATTCCAGAATGTTTCTAACAGCTCACTTAACAACCCCCACCACTGGGGCTGAGAATTCAGAATCGAACAGACTACAGCATAAGGACTGCATTTCCAAGTTCATAACGTTCACTACAGAGACAGCAGGAGAAAGGCAGTCAGACAGTGGGTGTGGAACCTGTATACGCGGGCAGAGGAGTTTCTTAGTACCCTGGGACAAACACCTTTTCTCCCTCTCGATGTTTGCGGTGTTCTTTGGTTTACTGGAGAAAAGAAGCCATTATATTTGTCGGCTCTGGAGCTGACGCGGGCACAAAACGCAGCATGCAAACAGAAAACAGCGGTAATGAGGAAGAGGGTACCAGGAAGGTGTGATGGGGGCTAATGGGAAAGACAGTGGTAGGAAAAACAGCTACTAGGATGCAATCAGAACATAAATACAGCTCTCGTCCTATTCATCTGAGCGTGTAAGGCGCCCTTTTCCCTCTAAAGGGGAACGGCCACGCTAAATATACAGTTATAGCGATAATCATGAGAATGGAAATTTTAATTATTCTTACAATCTGCATCTTGAATGTGTTGCAAGTCAAGCCTTTAAGTGTACAATCCTATAATTAAAACGGCGAAACTTGATAAGTTTAGAGATTTCTATTATTATTATTACATTTGAAACATGTTAAATAGAAGTATTATTACATGTGGTCAATGGTCTCCTTATGATAGTCTTTTCAAAAGAAAATGTTGAGAATTGTCAGGGCCTAGAAAATATTCTATAAAGCAGCTCCTATAAAGCCCTTGCTTTCAACATTAAAGGGAATGTGTACTTATAATATAAATTCCCTTTTATAGCCTACCTTAAAAGTACCAAATACACATTTGCTGGCTATTATTTTTCTCACAGGTCCATTGTTTGTTAAATGGGACCATTGTGATACTTCTGTGTGATTTTTATTTGACTAAATCATTGTTATGGTGAGGAAAATAGCCTAGAAAGGCCTGTATCACCCAATAACAGACAAGTTAAGCACTATCTATTTTTAAAAGCTAGAGCAACATTCAAATGTTGCACATACTGATTTTGCCATTTCCATTCAAATTGCCTACTTGATGTACTGTACATTTTAGCGTTGCGTCCAAATCCAATCTCCACTGTTAAATGGAACTACATTTATTATATATTACAGATCACAGAAAAAATTGTGAATTTTTCCCACACACCGTCGAATGGATTTCCACCTACACTCACTTTCACCAGCTTCTTCAGCTACTGTATCTCACACACACACACACACACACATGAGGCAGGACAGCATGGCGTCTATATGCCAGCGTATGGGTTTGTGATTATAACCTGCATGCATGATGGAACATGATTTGACAATTATACATGTGTTTGACATTTAGTCTTGTTTTTTCCATCTCTCAAGAGAGACTCTTTTGCACATGCCTTTGTGAGCGCACATGTTGCACTAATTACAAAGTGTGCTCAGCATGTTGTCTCTGACCCCTGTGGGCTGTGGTCAGTGCTCAGGGCTCTCTCTCTCTCTCTCTCTCCCCCCCCTCTCTCCTCCTCTCTCTCCTTCACCTTTTCCTTCTTTCTGTGTGGCGTGCTCATTTTTTCACTTCTCTATTTCCAGAGTGTTGCCCGCTTTCATCATTGTGAGTTACAGTGTAGTCATGCTTTACCTTTGGTCCCAGGGTGTAAGTTGCCACATTAAGTTTGAAGCCGTGTTTAAAAAAATAAAAACAAATGTCAGAATGTACACCCAATTATCCCAGTACTGCTCCTGTACTATACTGGACCCTATCACAGCTCGCCTTAAGGGAAACAACTTCAAATCTCATTACGAGGAAGGATTTGAAGTGGTGTGTTTGGGGTAATGTAGCAGATAAGACATCTTCTCGGGACTGTGACCACATGATTGACCTGATCTGTCCAACCCACCTGCGTCTGTTTTGTTGCACCTGCTCTTCATTATGTTGGTTTGCAGCAAACACTGTCTAAATAGCATGTGGGTGTACTATACTAGGCCTGTGAATTGGCAAGAACCTGGCGATACGATACAGGGGCCACAATTCGACATATTGCGATACTGTGAGCAAGGTGAAATATTGCGATTTATAATTTGTGGAAAACTACAGTATCACAGAGGTACTAATGTGTGGCACCGCTGCACAACAACAAACTGAAACACTTATGTAAACTTGCTCAGGGACTGCAGATGGAAAGTTGCTCTTCTTTCCGCTCTTTTGAGGTTACCACGGGTACATTTTACCCGTGGAGGTTTTTCTATTGTACATAACTCTGTTATAATATTATATTAAAGTTTTTTACTTTTCCTAAAATGGTGTTGTGTTGCACTCCCTAATGTTAAATATAGTCAAGATGAATCCAGATTTAAAACACAGGCATATCTATAACGGCCACACCAGGTCAAATTTACCTGTATTCAAAATGCATATATTTAATAATAAGTTTCTTATTTTTGTGCAGCTGCCTGGTCATATTTTAGTTGCTAGGCAACCGATTTCAGGAGAATTATTAAACTAGAGTGCCGTGCAACCCTGGATTGTCCAGATGGATGGTTGGTGGATGGTCACCATGTCCCAATAAGGCTGCGACGTCAGCAAGGAGGTGGCGGAGTCATGTTTTGGCCCGGCATCATGAGAAGAGAGCTGGTAGGCCCCTTTAGGGTCCCTGAAGGGGTGAAAATGACCTATATATAGAGTATATAGAGTTTCTGACTGACCACTTTCTTCCATGGTACAAAAAGAAGAGCCATGCCTTCCTTAGCAAAAGCATCTTCATGCATGGCAGTGCACCATCTCATGCTGCAAAGAATACCTCATTGGCTGCTATGGGCATAAAAGGAGAGAAACTCATGGTGTGGCCCCCATCATCTGTCCATTGTTGTAGACTTGGTGATTTGTTTTATACATTGACTTCTCGGTTTGGTTTATTTGAAGAAGTTTTTAGCCAGTGTGACTTTATTTTTGGTATTGTTTATTTTATCATTTAAAAAAGTGTCAATTGTTATAAAAACTGACTATATACACTAGCAGAGAACCAAAAATTGAGACTGATAGAGGGATAATAAAGTGATAAAGATAAAAGGATGGTGAAGGGTAGATTAATTCTAGAATATACTTTTTATAACATGATGGGTGATGGAGGGGGACATTCAAGAGGGTGTGGGATTATAAAGGAGCTTTGTTTATGGCCAATACTGATGGGATTATATTTTGTATGTAAAATAAAAAAGTACATATTTATTTGATTGAATCACAAAATGGAATATAGTGATGTCTAATTAACGTACTGTTAAAACCTCTCTCTCTCTGTCTCCCCATTGCATTCTCATTGTCTAAGTTACACAAGAGAGACTATTGTGGTGCAGTAAGCCTGCTCAACCTCTCCTCTCCAGCCTGTCCTGTCTGAGCTCCACACTCCGCTGCCCCAGCCAGCTAATTGCCTCACCATCCGTCACAACTATCCCCCATTCACGCTTTCCCCCCTACGTTCTCTCCCCTCTCTCCCTCTCGCTTTACACCGCACATGTATGCTAATTGTCTCTCGTTTGCTCTTTCTCTCTGTTGCTGTTACCTGTAAGCCACCAGCGTGATTTCCAAGTCTCCAATCTCTTTGATATCTCCTCTCTCCCTCTCTCTCTCTCTCTCCCTCTCTCCCTCTCCCTCTCTCCATCCTCTTTGCTCCCCTCTAATCCTCTCCTGCCTTCTCGTCACTGCTCATCTCCCAGCTCGTCTTCACAGACCTCCCCGGTTCTCTGTGTTGTAAGGGGGCCTCTGTTTCCTCTCTTAATGATCACTCTTCCTTCTGCCATGCACTCTGTTAACCCCCCTTCCCCCCATTCACTATAAATACCGCCACTGATTTCTGAGGAACAAAAAGTTTTTCCTTGTTATCTCAGACTGTGCGTGCGCGTGTGTTGCAGCGTCTGTGTGAAATCAGACATCCGTCGGCACGGGAATGCTCCGTGCTGCTGGTAATTCGCCGTGTTGAGCGTGACTCCTGTCAGCACAGTAGAACGCATCCGGGAGATTATTTTTTGCTTGCGTCTGCATGGACAGACATGTAGCTATGCCAGCGCCTATTACGATTCAGTTCTGTTCAGAAGCAGAAAGGATATGGAGCGATGCTGCTTTCAACATGAAAGGCAAAGTTTAAAGAGTTTAATTTCAAAGTGAAAAGTTCCCCAAACCTATAACGGTTAGCTGACCTTCTTCTAAGAGGTAGCACCATTCATGTTGGCTTGTTTCAGCCGTTTCTTTCTGAATTAAATGCAGCCTCTTTTAATAAAGAGCCCTCCAATATTCACCACGGTCTTCACAAGAAGCTTCCTTCCACCTAACAATGCGCCCCCGTTTCCTTTGAGTTAATCTCTGTTGAATTCCGGCAGGGCTACTGCCTCGGCATTCTTCTTGTGTAAAAGGAGTTAAAAGATTCAAACCAAAATGCATTTCATTAGACATCCTCGTCATTAAATAATACTCTTTACTACCTCTGCAGGCAAACCTTTCCATAGCACTTTGTGTGTTGAGAATCACTGACATTCTTGTTTCAACTGCGTATTCAAGGATGTTTTTATTTTATTTTAATGGGTTTTTAATTTGTGACATTTGAATTTGTTTGCTTGGCAGAGGATGTCTGCCTTAGCAATAGCCTGGCAATGAACACATATATAAAGTTTACAGTATGTACCACATACCTTGAATAAACCCACACATACGCTTACCTTCTATGCTGTTGAAACATTTGCGTCAGCTAGTGTAGCTTGTTATTGACTAAGCACACAATCCTGTCATCAACATCCTAGACTGGCAGGTTGGGAGCAAAAGGGCAATTGGAGTGAATAGAAGGCTGCCGACAAGGAAAAAAGCATATAGCAGTTGATGGAAAGTCATAATGGTGGTGCCAGTATCCGGTCTCCAAAATATATTTTATTCAGCTAAACGTCAAAGTGGCTCTGGCAATGCTTGTTACGTTTGGGAGTGGATGGAGTTTAAAAGAAATAATTTGTGTGTCTGCTCACGTTGGGTTTCAGAATATAGGTAACCTGGTGAATCTTGCCAGATAACACCTGCACACACCAACATATCCACACACACACACACACACAGAGATAGAAACCAGTAGCTTACCTCTCTGCCTCTCTCCCGCTATCTTTCAATCTGTCTGGCAAGCTTTGCGTCCTTCCCCAGATTCCCCATGTCCCCTCCCTGATTTCCGTTATCAGATGGTTGTGACTGACAGATCTGTTCTCCGTGGAGGATTAGAGGGCCCTTGCAATCTAACAGACTCACAATGGCACAGAATGATCTGCTGCCAGATCATCTACTGGCATGATTCATGCTCTACTCCCTCCACCCCCACACACACCCCTTACCGTCTGCTTTCAAAGTAGAGGAAACTTGGAATGAGTTAATTAATCAGATGGATCATTTTACAGGCGTCAGAATGGTGTGTGCGTGCCACTTTATTTGTGATCGATAGGGGTGGGCACCGTTTATTTTTCTATTCAGACCGTTCTAATTGTAAACCGACCCGATCCGAGGCGATTTATTCAGCCACACAAGCCAGCGCATTCGTCATTCTTCTCGAATACATAATTTTTCCAGTGGTTATAAAACATGTACCAACATTTTTCCACTAAATGAATGTCGATAATTACCTCAGAATCACCTCAGGCGTATAGCAGCATTTGCACACAAAGCCTCCTGCGTGATGCGAGTGAATTAAGTGTGAGTTGTTTACCTGTTTGTCACTGCAATGCTGTTTGACTTTCTATTTGCCCACATTCATCACATTAGCCTTTATGTTTATTTGGTTGTCTTTTCCACCCCCACCCACACACACACACACACACACATACACACACATCTCTAGGGACGACGAGCACGCCCTGATTCTGCAGTACTGTCAGACCTTGGGAGGGGAAGTCTCCCCCTGCAGTCAGCCCCAGAGCCCAGCCCAGATCCTACAGGCCGTCGAGAGGGAGGAGCGAGGCGAGCTGGAGCGAATCATAGCCCGCCTGGAGGAGGAGCAGAGGTAGGTGATCGGCCATCGAGCACGGCTCAGGATAAATGAGTCTCGCCAACTGGTATTATTAAATAGTAGCTACACATTTCTACTGTTGAAGGCGTGGTGTGTAACACCTGGTACCATCAGGCAAGCCTTTTGAAGTTAGTATTTAATTTTTGAACTGATTCCTAACCATTCTCCATGAAATCCTCTTGGTTGTTTTGAGGTTACTGGGACCTGTTTTCCCAAAAACGTGTCTGTGTTGAGCCACCTCCTCCCATTTCCATGTTTCGGACGCGTTGAGGTGTCGTGTTTCCCTCTCCACACGCCTCCTCGCCACCATGCATGTTCGCTCCTCATTAATGGACTGGCTTTAAGAGATGAGAGGAAACACAGATGCAGTCGTACTTCACAGCGCTTTTTGCTCTCCGTATTCCTCTACATGTTGGGGTGTTGTTTTCATTCTGTACCTGTCAATCTAGGAATGTGTGATTATTCAATACACACGCGCGCACACACACACACACACACACCTAATCTCCCTCCAGATTGAAAGAATGACCTGGACATAGAGAGTCTCTGCACACACTTGATGTAGAAAGGCTTTTGGCTTCATAAGAGTCATTTAACACACGCACAAACACGCACACCCACACTCACACACGAGTGGCAATGTAATGGCAATGCAGAACAGCTTACAGCTGGGAAAGAGGCAGACAGACAGGCTGTGCATTGCATTTGTGCCCCCTTCCTCTCCCATTTGAAATAGAAACGTTCCCATAAAGAAGCCAGGGGTAGAATGTGTGCCATCTGGTGTGTAAGCATACTTAGTTTAAGATCTCCCATTTTGGGCAGGGCACTTTGATTCATTTATTTTGAGATGGGTCCGTACATTATAGTTATACATGCATCAGCATTATACGCTTGCCTTCAGTCTTCACGTACCCTAGCAGATCAAGAGCAGCTAATGTGAAGCTCGTACATGTACAGTACATGCACACATCCAAGTGTTGCCTCCACACTGCCCCCGGTGGCCATTAAATGCACACTTCATGTATGCCCTGAGCATTCAGAAGATGACACATTAGCAAGCGTGCTAGTAGCAAACATGTGTGTGTGTGTGTGTGTGTGTCTCCACCAGGACGCTCCAGAGGGAGTACCAGCAGCTGAAGGAGCAGCATGCCCAGCGAGGAGCCCCCGCCGGGGGCCACTGGGACGCCCAGGGCCCCTCCGCCCAGCTGGACGAGGCCGACCTGCTGGCCGAGGCCAAGCTGCTGCGGCAGCACAAGGGCCGCCTAGAGGCTCGCATGCACATCCTGGAGGAACACAACAAGCAGCTGGAGTCCCAGCTGCACCGGCTACGGCAGCTGCTGCACCAGGTACAGTGTGTTCAGTACATAGACTGTGTCATACAGCTACTATACTATACCAGGTACAGTGTGTTCAGTACA
>JAODOY010002725.1:0-11975 GCA_025399855.1 Forbesichthys papilliferus | reverse complement strand
CCGTCTGCAACTCAGTCCTTCGCCTCCAGCGACTACCACGCTGCTACTCGTCGTCAGCGCTTGCCGCACTGCAACCCTGCCACCAGCGTTTTCCACGCTGCAACCCTACGACCCTCACCAGCGTTTGTTCTAACACCTGGTTGCACCTCCATAAGTATTAAGAACTGTATTAATTACTTCTCCTGTCTACTGCCTCTCCTTCCCGCAATTGGGTCCACCTCTCCCGGGCAGTATCCTGACAGTAAATGTGTGAAGGGAAACCCCCAGGAAGCATGGTAGGGCCACGCACCATATAATGTTCAGAGTTTCTGTCTTTCTGACCTGTAAATAACATATTACATGTCATTTTCTTACTCCACTCATTAAGAAATTTGACCCCAAAGCATTCAGCTTCGTGAATTACAGGAGGGAAAACTCCCAAACATAATCATAATAAGAGAATCTGATTAAAATCTGTGTTCTGCGGCTGTTTGGGTTGTTTAAAAATTGACTCTCCTTTCCTGGCATCCAATAAGCCACCTTGTGTAATAACCCTGATGAAGTGTTTGTCTTGGCCTCTTGGATTCTAACTTGATCTGAGCTAATGTTTTGGTTTTAATTTTCACTCCAAGGCTTTGTGAAATTATACTACAAGATTCCATTTTTTTCTCCCCTTAAATAAAACAAACGAACAAATAAAGCAATATTGTCCTACCGCACACACACACACACACACACCTAAGGCTGCATTTGGATTAACATAAATTTAGACAGAGTGGATTTCCGGTAATAACGTTTAGATCTATAAACTAGTCATCTGCTGTACATACTGTGCTGTGTGTGTGTGTGTGTGTGTGTGTGTGGTACAATATATGTGGCCGTATCTTATAGCTACCACCAGAGCCATGGAAATAACAGGGTTACGCCAACGGAAGTTCAAAATTGTCACATGGTTCATGGAGAGACAAAACCTAGGGTTAGTGTTTTGGTGGGCAGATTGGATATACTGTATATATACAGATAAATAACTTCTTTTTTTTTTGGCAATTTGTAGTACTTTTAGTACTAGGTACTTTAAGTATTTAGGCTAACTTCCGGGAACTATTTTGAGGCTCCATGATCCGCCATCGCTGTGAAAAAACGGTCCATTAACTGAGATGGCATAACTCTGTTATTTCCATGGCTCTGTCTACCACTAATGAAAGTTGCAAATTAGTAGAAGCTTTTTAATGTGGCTGAGCATGAACAAATCAAAGTTATGAGACAGAAACACTGTACCACACACACACACACACTGCAACAAGCAATAAGCTGACATGCTTTTTTTGTATTGATGCTCCAACCACAGAGCAAGCTAAAATCCACCGCACGTACACACACACACACATGAATGCAGGCACACACACACACACAGTATGCCAAACATAATAATAATAATAATAATAATAATAATAATAATCTTTATTTGTATAGCACTTTTAATACAGAATTGACGTTCAAAGTGCTTTACAGAGAGGGAATACATGTACAGTTGTGCTTCCCATAAACAAATACAGAAATACAGAGAAACAACATTAATTAAAATGGTTAAAGGAATCAGATTCAAATATAAATACAAGAAAAATTTAAATCGGGTGCATGAAAGAACATACAAATACATTGTACCACATTTTACTTTCAGATAATTATCAGCGTACAACAGACAAACGATGTGTTTTTGTAATGAACAGATATTTAATCTGCGCAGTGCAAAACATTTTTGATGAGGTTCTTTTGATTTTTCACACTGATAACCACAGCTGGTTGTTTGTCAGGCACAAACATCAAGTACGTTTGTAGTTGGACTCAGAGACAACATGTAATGTTTATTTATATAGCACCTTTCTCGGACAATCAAATAAAAAATAAAACATTAAAACATGTTACAGATACAATGCAAATCAAGAAAAACAACAACAACAACAATACTAACGAAAAGCTTCTATAAAAATATGTGACTAAGATGTTTTTTAAAAGTGTTCACAGAATCCAGAGATCTCACGGCTAGCGGGAGAGAACTTCACCGTGATAACCGACAGATAGAAAAACAACAGACAGACAGACAGACAACCAACTGTAAAACTGCTTCGATAGGACTTCTCGCTCACCATCTCTGTTCTGTTTACAAAACTACATAAACTCCATTCTGGGAAAGGTGGTGGAGAGGGGGGGGGGGGTGTATAAAAAGACGTTTAGCGTTAATGACATGGGTTTGCTATCAGCGTTGCACAGGTAACCGCTTTAATCATCACAGGCCCAGATTAGCCCCAAGGTCCTGCAGCCTTTACAGGGGATTTCCAGCAACGTCTAAAAAAAAACATGGCTTGTCCATGTGCTGGGAGAGAGAGAGAGAGAGAGGGAGAGAGAGAGAGAGAGAGAGAGGGAGAGAGAGGAAGCCACATACAATGAGAAACCGATATGGACTAGAAAGAACAGAGAGGCAGAGAGAGACCTTCTAGCAAGCCTTTATTGGCACACTTCTTTTCTTTACTTTTTTAAGTTTTATTTTATTTACATGGAAATAACAAGTATGTTTTCCACTACGGTGCACAGAACATCTCTCAGACCCCAAATACCTTTAAACACCTCAGGTTTTGAGAGAGAGAGAGAGAGAGAGAGAGAGAGAGAGTATACCAAGTGACCGGGGACATATCTGCATCAGTTGATATTATTATTATTTTTTATTTTACAGCAGTGCGTTTTGTTTTTACGTTTGTTCAAAGTAAATCTGTAGTATGTCACACTAAACATTCATGTGTAGTGTGGATGTGCTTCCTGTTATCGGTGTGGACGGTGTGGTCCATGTTGACTGCTGGTATAGAAAAGTTAGGCACTTACTAATGACTCAACATTTGAACTGTGTGTGTAGTTGTATTTGTGTGTATTAGGGATGTTCACAGTAAAACGTTTAACCGTTAACCAACAATAAGAATTGTGACCGCTTACAGTAATACTATCGGTTAAAAAGTTCGCATTTGGAAAAAATAATTAAACTGGGGGCACGTCGGCAGGCTTGACACCAGTTCGGCAGTCGTACAAAGCTACCTACCATGCGATTTGAGCGGGAAGCCTATTCTCTGCTGTGGGTCTCTTAACAAACTACTCACCAGACTAACCTAAATCCCACACAGCACGTCGACAAATACACGAAACGCTTGTTTCCTTGCATATTCCTAGCAAAAGAGTGTGTTTGCTGCTACTGTGCAATGCTCACTAGTAAAATAAACTAAAATAATAATAATACACCATCAAAATCATACAAAATCAGCTTTGCTTCAGTCATTGTTGTGTGCCGTTGTGTGTGTGTAGTTGTGTCAGAGTGTGTGCTTGTGTGTAGTATTGTTGGGTGCTTGTGTGTGTGTGTGTGTGTGTGTGTGTGTGTGTGTGTGTGTGTGTGTGTGAGAGTGATACTGGCCCTATTGGATATAAGCTTGACACTAAGATTGTATCAAAGGGAATGTTTGTTTGTGTTTGTTTGCATGACTGGAGAGTGATTTCCATTTCTCATATTGGATGCAGTATTTGAGATGTCAGGTGTTCCAGTCTGTCTGTCTGTGTGTGTGTGTGTGTGTGTGTGTGTGTGTGTGTGTGTGTGTGGTTGAAGGCATTCATTTTCTGGGCTGTATCCATTACAGCAACTGTGTCCTTGGAAAATAGGGTCTACTTTTTCATGTTAGATCTGTTTGGGAATCACAAGGCCAAAAATGTGTACCTGTATCGGCCTGGCTGGGCAAGGCAGTCATACATGTATAAAGATGCTGAACACTAAACACTGCCTGCCTGTAAATACTGTCCAATGTCAAATGTGAAATGATATAGACCCAGTTGAAATAACTAACACTGAAATAGAAAAAAGGGTCTTAGCATTGATTTGGTTTCAATATCACTTTGATAATTGAGATCTACTGATAAAATGGCCATTTTGATAATGATACCTTTCATATGGTCACAAGTCAAGATATTTATATTTTTAATTTAAGCTATAGTTAGGCTATAGTTATTAATGTCATACATTATATATTCAGTTTATTTACCCAACTCACACATATTTGACAGTGTTCTTTAAAGCATAACAACAAATACGCTGTTTTTAAATGCAATAAAGTTTGATTTATAATAAATAAAGTAAAAAAAATAAAAATAAAAAATAAAGTTTGATTTATTATAAATACTATTAGCAACTTGTGTGCCCATCAACGTCCCTGAATGGACCTTCACTCTGTTTAGACTTCACTAATAAATCCTTTGGTTTAGTGGGCAGATTATGCCCCGGCTCACTTGAAACTTGGTTTATTTTACACCCAAGCCCAAATCTGTTGTTTTAGAAACGGTAGAATCCAACTAGTTTGTAGGGATTACAATGTGAGTTTCTACACAAACACAAACATAAGCACACACACGCACACACATACATCCCATTAATGAGGATTGAGATCATTTGATAGAGAGTTTATGTGCAAATATATTTGCTAATTACACGCAACAACACTTTGGAAGACTGGATACATTGCAACATTGCAGATATCGTAGATCAAATGAGAAGTACCGTAGGCATGATTGAACTGAACTATTAAAGATCCGAACATGCTGGCCACCAGTCTCAATAAGCAAACCAATTAAATTAAATAAGGGGTCATTATTCTGCAAAACAAAAAATAATTGAATTGAATTGGAAGTCATAGTTGGATTTGGAGTATCCAATCAGTTTAGGGCTGCTCTAAACATTGCGTTCTCTCATGCATGTCCACTGAATAATGTGTAATCACTTAGCTATTGTCGACGCCAGTCAGCAACCAGTGCAGGACCAACGGGATATATTAATATTTCAGCCCATTTGAGACTTCTTTTGTCACAACAACACTTTCATTGTCCGGTACTCAAGCATGCCTGTTGGTAGGACGAGGGTTTGTGTGTGTGTGTGTGTGTGTGTGGGGGGGGGGAGGTATTGTTGTCATATTTTATCTGGGGCCTGCTGCTCTCTGATATTCTTTAAAACACTATCAAACACATACATTATAGAAGCAAAATAGTAAATTGCTGTAGGTTTATATAGTTTGTGTGTATTGAACATGTATAAGCATGTATATGCTCATATAATGAAGGCAGAAACCATCTGGTCAGCCTACATATTATAAAACAATGCTCAATAACATAATATACATGATACATGGTTCCGGCTATAGCGACGGGCAATAACTACAGTTACTTATTACCACATAGTGTTGACCTTTCAATCTTCCACTGAACAAATCCTTAAATACATTTTATTAAAAGTCTGCAACTTGTAAGAAGAACACAATTCCAGCTTGAGACAGAATGTGGCCGAAGTCAACTTAAACTTGAGTAAATAAAAAGTACTGTTTGCAACTGGGGGTGGTAACGTTGGTTAGGGGGTGGATGGAGGGGGGGTTGGCCATGCTAAACGAGTGATTTGGTCGGAGTCATCAACAGACTCTTTGTTTCCTGTCTTTGCAGTGATGAGAGGACATTGCTACCACTCAGTGGCTCTCTATCTGAGCGCTTCTCTGTGTAATGTGGGCAGAGTGCTATGGTGGCAGGGTAATTGGTCGTGATTTAAAAACTCTCTGATGGCCTAAGTGGTGAAAGCGGTTTAGCAAATTAATGGTTCTTAATCGAACATGTGTGAATAGTTTAATATGGCGGAAAAGGGCCCCTGCGGAGGCCTTTAATGGAGAGTTTGTGTGATAGTGGAACTTGGGTGCATCGGCGCTCGCCCGGATCAACTGCTCTTTGAGAGTGACTTTTATTTGAACCGGGACTTTCACAGGAAGCCATACATTTGACATGGGGGTGCTGAATCAACACAGACATGGGCACGTTTGTATGTACAGTGTGTAAAACATTTAGTCTGAAATGAAGAAACTCTCATCTTGTCATCTCAGTGAATGGCTTCTCAAAGTAAATACTGTATGGAGAGACAGTTTATTATTTTTCAGGTGTAACACCACTACAGACAAGATTGGTTGCACTAAAGTGACATTCATGCTTTCCCTTTTGATTTATTCACATTTTTACATTTGTACTGTGTGTGTGTGTGTGTGTGTGTCTGCGTGTGTGTGTGTGTGTGTATAGATGTGCTTGTGTACATGCGTGTGTGAATGTGTGTGTGCGCGTGCGCGTTTTCGTTCATGTACAGTACATGTGTATGTATTCACAGTGGTCGTGTCTCCAGGGGCAACCAAAGCCACTACAATCAGGCAGTGAAAAGACGTTAACCCCCCGTAGGGACTGTATGTATTGTCTGCATGTGTGCGCTCGTGTGTGTGTGTGTGTGTGTGTGTGCGTGCAGTACCAACTGTCATCCAAGGCTTTTGCGACATTAGCTCAAGGAGAAGTAGGTTGTTGTGTGTGTGTATGTGTGTGTGTATGTGTGCATTTCACACAAACACTCCTTTAATCAAACACTTGGCTTTCCACTTTCTTTAATTATGTGAGAATTAACGGTGCATAGTTTTGTTGTCTTCATTAAAACAAAAATATTTTTCTTTCGCTCCCTCTCCCTCTCTCTCTCTCTCTCTCTCTCTCGGTCTCTCGGTCTCTCCGTTTCTCTCTTCCCTTTCGTTCTCTCAATCTCAGGAGTTCAGCTACTCCAACTTCCTACCTAATAATTTAATATTTTGTTTCTGTGTGTGCCAGAGAATCAACACGGAGAGAGAGAGAGGGAGGGGGAGAGAGAGAGAGAGAGAGAGGGAGGGGAAGAGAGGGAGAGAGAGAGAGAGAGAGAGAGGGAGAGGGAGAGATGGAGAGAAACACATCTTTTCCATCAACAGAATGTGTGTTGTTTTTGTCAGCAGGTCATGCATGAATCATATTCGACTTGCTAGACCACGTGACCTTTGAACTGCCCGGATGACCACACACACAAAAAAAAAATTTGGTCATCGGAGGGAGCACCAGCAGGAAGCCGTCAGGCACGGGCGCAGGAAGAGAGGAAAAAAGCAAATTGAGATGGCGGAGAGGAAGAGGGGAGGAAGACAAGCGATGGAGGAGAGGAAGAGGGGGGTAAGACAAGAGATAGCGGAGGTAGAGGACAAAAGAGGGGGACGGCGTAATTGTCTGTTCAGAAGAGGCGTGGAAGAAGCTGCAGCTGCCACCGTGATTAATGAGACGCCCCAACTGTCGCATGAAAGACCGCCGCAGACAAGAGTTTTATATTAAGTGTCAATACAGTCCAGGTATTTCTTCTTTAACAATGTACAGTATATCCCTTTTGCCTGGCCTCTATTTAAATTGAAGTGCTGCATCATCCTGTTAAAACAGTCCATAAAAACACCAAATATCCAGAGGCTTTCCATAATTCCTCCTTCCTAAATGTAAAATTCACCAGGTTGAGAGCTCAGCCCCACAATTGTGCCCATTTATCACCCGTTGAGCTATTTATTCTCCCCCAGGTGTTATATTCTTCAGAATCGTACAGTAGTCCATTTTATTTTTTACTTGTATGTGGAGGGGAACGTTCCGGGGGGCATTGGACAAAGTGAAGAGGGAGACAGTTTCGCTTTCACAGGCCGACACGGGTGAGACTGATGCCTAGTCCACACCTACACAGATATATTTTTAAACCGGGATTTTCTTTATTAGTTTAATCCACATGGGAACAAAACCGCATGATTTCAAGCCTGTGAAGAAAAATGCTGTATGTAAACAAAATATATAACACACAAACGCACAAGCTGACGTTACAAGACAAAAGCTCACTTTTCCCTGTCAACACAGGAACACTGAAAAGAGTTTTGAAACATCTTCGCGCTGGAAGGGGTTTTGCTAAAACTCCATCTTTAGCGATCGTGTGCATTCTTTACGTGCTTGGAGGAAAGGGCAAACCGCGTAGAAACAGCTACATATTTCGCCGTTTACTTGTGGACTAGGCAAATATATTAAAAAAATACTTCTGACTTTACTTCAAAAATGTACCTGTGCTGAGCCTAGTGTCCAATGACACACACACAACACAAACATATAAGCACAGACACGTACATTATTAGGTTGTCTTTCTCTCTTTAGTGTGACCTGGATTGTAATGAGCAAACACATCTCATTAGGCACCATTAATCTGACTTTTAATGAAGGTGTCAGTTGGAATTACTGGTCAATAGCGCAATAGTGCACACTTGCACGCTGCTCGCATGCACGCACACACACACAACCCCCAAACATGCTCAACATTTGAAGCCGTCTCATTAGTGTAATCATTAATGTCACGGTTATTGTCATTGGCACTATGGGGTAGAGCAGCTAGGGGATGACCTTTAAGATAAAAGGTATTCTTATTATTAAAGGCCACAATCAGCATAGAAGTATGTTGTTGCACTTATTAAAGTAACATCTGTCTTTTTTTTCTCTCTTAATTTAAAATGCTCTGCTGTTTATGACTAATAGCAGCAATACAAGTATTATCTATATTTTTTATATATATATAATCTGATGTCTAGGTGTGAGATTTCGAGAAAAATGTATCTTATAACTTCACCTAAACCAGCTCTTTGCTGTGTTGGACATTCAGTTTAGTGGCAGTGAACCTGTCAGATTGCTTTTGAGCAGGTACAGTAACAGATGGCTCTCCCTGGATGCTGAAAGAGGTTTTGAGCTGAGTGGCTACAGTACTAACTGATGCACAATGTCCTCCCCATAAATGTTCTCAATACTGCACTTTTGCTCTGAAGGCACGTAAAATCATTTGCGGAATAAGTGTCCACACAATCTCTTTTCATAGACACTTCATTCTGGGATTTTGTGATTGCTGTAAGGCTCTTGTAAATGCTTGTTTTTTTTTCTACACGTTTCCGCTTGTTCTACTCCTCAAGGTTTTAATGGATTTGAGTGGCCTACTGATCCACACAGTATAGGTACAGATTTAACTACAACCCCAAATGGGTGCAACCAGATAGCACCAAATGTGATGTGCATACATTTGTTAAACCCTAAAATAAGAGGGAAGGCACCAACCTCAATGATACAGATCCATCATTACTTTATTATAAATTACTATTAAAATTATATTACTACAAATATATGAATGTAGTAGCGAAGTTATCAGAAACATTGTCATGTGGTCAGTAGGTTAAGAATGATGCAGCACATAGCTGACTAACTACCTCATTACTGTGCTAATAACATTTATTTTCCAAAGACGTCCAAACAAGCAAACAGAATTAAATTACATATACAGGAACTCGCATCTCTTCTGCATATGGAGATGGCTTCATCTTGTTTCTAAAGAGCTGCTGGCAACAGTGTTTAACCCACTATGGTTCAAAGGTCATCGACTGACGGCTGGTGTGACTCATTCCGGAACCCTCCGTATCCACCGGGTGCTGCGATGCAGCTGTCGGCTGCACACCGAAGATGTAAACACTGAATCAAATATCACTTACACACACACACACACGCAATTACAGAGACACAGACTCAGCGAGATACACACAGAAACGAAGATACACACACAGACACACACACCACCTCCCACATCAACTCAGGGCAGATCTTCCCAACTCCTCCATCTGTGAATGGAAAAGAACACTCAGTACATAGTAACGAAAAGAAAAGTGTTAAAGTGGAAATACAAGAAAACTATTTGAGATGTATTAAAGAAAATAAGGAACAGTTTGGTAACAGTACACGCACATACCGGTGTGAATAAAGACATATAATGGATGTTAAAGAGTAATAGTACAACATAGAATACCTAAACACCTGTATATCTAATAATATGATTGCATAACACTGCACACATCCCATTAATGAGGTTTGAAATCATTTGAGAGGTCTAAGAGTCCAATAAGACAGCGAATCGATAGTTCATGCAGGCCGCGAAGTCACGCCACACTTAATCTCAATTGTCATCTGATCACAATAAGATCACTGACACTGACTAGACTGCTCAGATGATCACAAAGCAGAGGATTGGCCAATCTAGTCCGGGCACTTATGTGAACGGTTTTAGCCTACATACATTCTTGGCGCTTTCTCTACGAGCATTTTGCATCCCACCATTTTGCAACCCGCCATTTGGACAAAAGGTGTATTAGTTTTCAGTTAGCTTGCAATAGTAAGCTAAATACCTTTAACACAAATCAGACAGCAGTTCTCCAAAAGGACAGGAAGAATCTGTACTCAGAAATCCAACCAAAATCGTTAAAACTTTCAACGAGAACACAAGGGGAAAACCGCAATAAATGAATACAGGAACACGACGACATTATTGATGTTCAGAGGAACAAGACCTCTCAACGAAGTGGGGCATATAAATAAAGTTAATGGTGGGAAACCATAGGACAACATGTGTGCTGAGTGCACCAATTAACTAAACAGGTGTGCAGGTGTATGTGAGAAGAGAACCAAATCTAAAACGGAGGGGAAGGTGAGCTAGGGGGCGGGCTTGGGGGCAGGACTAGGGGCAGGCTGGGGGGGGAGTGTCGGTGGAAGAGACAGGTGGGGATGTTACAGGTGCGTTCTGTAGGTGGCTGTAGGGCTCTCGTTACATAATCAGATTTAAAACCGATCCGATTTGAATGATGTAATTGTGTAAACGAATTCACGCCTGTGTTTGTGAACAAGTGGGCAGCTGCTTCCACAGACTGTGCAATTCAGACGCGGATTTAATAGAACCTAATAGGCAGCAGCATAATATAATGGTAAACTGTAGGTTACGCACAATATGTTTTACTGTGTCGGTTTTATATAATATAATCATCAATACAAATGGCTGGGCTTGTGTCCATATGTCGTGGACGCCACAACTCTCATTCTTGAAAGACACACTCTCCCCTCCTCCCTGAGTGAGTGAGTGAGAGACAGACTTTTGATGTGTGTTTTTTTTTGTTTTTACTCTCCCAATCTGGTCCCCTGCTGTCTTTTCATTCTAGTAATTTCCTCACCTCACTAAATTCATAATTATAAACGCGCGCAGCCGTTATTAGCGTATGAAAACAAACAACACGTCCCCTGCAGCTGAGAAGCGAGGCATGACAGCCAAAATACAGCTCCTTTCTGTTTATTAGCTAGCTTATTAACATTTTAGCCATCAGGGTTTTTGAATCTTCAAGACGCTCACATAATGATGAACTTTAACGTTATAAGTTTGATATTGTTATCATTATGTAGGTTTGTACAACAGTTTGACACCCACACTTTTTGAAAAGTGTGGGTGTCAAACTTATTGCTGGCAACGATAAAAACCAATATTATCAGTATTATAACTGTAGATGTAGCCTATTACGAGGGGGGGGGTTTTGCCAGAGCAAACTACGTGTTTAGGAAACTTATCCCTGATTGGACCCTATGTTTGGGTCTTGAAGCTACTGTACAAATGAGTAGTAGATGTTAAATATCACAGCTAAACAGCAGAGGAGATACGCAATTATTCTGTGTGCGCACGTGTGTGTGTTGGTGTGTGCGTGTGTGTGTGTGCGTGTGTGCGTGTGTGTGTTGGTGTGTGTGTGTGTGTATGTGTGTGTGTGTGTGTTGGTGTGTGTGTATGTGTGTGTGTGTGCGTGCGTGTGCGTGTGTGTGTGTGTGTGCATGTTGGGGGTGTAGTAAGTAAGTCACGGTTCTGTTCATACCTTGGTTTAGACATAACATGGGGATCTCTGCAGACTCACCAGTGTGTTACGCAACTGTTTTGCAAGCAGCAGGTCCACAGTCAAGGCTTACAGCGTCCGTATGAAAACTTGCGCTTGTAGCTTTCAGTTCCGCGTCATCCATCTTCGTGCCACCATACCGTACAAACTGCTTGCACCGAACCGCGGTTCGATATGAACACATGTACCGTTACACCCCTAGTGTGTGTGTGAGCTAACTGGTTCTCAACAGGAGCCCTCATAATGTACTGTACATGACATTCATGACAATACTGATGTCATAACGTTATTACATCAGTCTATCTCTCTCTCTCTCTCTCTCTCTCTCTCTCTCTCTCTCTCTCTCTCTCTCTCTCA
>JAODOY010002724.1:0-11975 GCA_025399855.1 Forbesichthys papilliferus | reverse complement strand
TGCGGTAAAGCGATTGCAATACCGCTCCTGCTGCTCCGATTCTCCGGCCAATCTCTCGCTCCATAGTCCCCTCACTCACAAAAAATTAGATTTTTCAGTACCGTATTTAATACAACTACCCAAGCCCAGCCTTCTCATTCTGTTCAAGTTAGAGACAGGATGCTCATGAGCACAATCTGGACAGAAATATATTACTCCTCCTCAGTAGATAAACAATAGGAGCTTATTGTTTAGACTCACCCTTCTAAATGTGTAGTCTAGACTGACCAGAGACAAAAGAGAATGATTGTGCTATTGTGTGAAATGTATTTATATTGCCCAGAGTTGTAATTAAATAATGTACCAATGTGTAGAGTGTATTTTCCTTTGGTTCCAAACTTGCTGTCTTAATCCCTTAGCTATTGGTGGTCAAATGAGGTCAAAACAGCAATAAATATCCCTATAGCCTAAGATTTAGTGCTGAATTTACATATCTGGGTAACAGTTGGACTATTTTTAGGAGTAAAGTAAAGCACATCCAGTACTTGGATGGATTTGTGTTTACTTCCAATACAGTACTGTATGTACAAGTGCATTGAGCCTTGCATGCTCATGTAATGAGGACACTCATGCCCAAACCTGAAAATGTGTAATCCTATGAGGGTTGCCTACCAGATTAGCTTGGTACCTGAGTATGTCACCATACATTTAGATTCAACAGGCATAGCCATCTTCTGTAAAATCCTTAAAGGCCTCTTCACAACTTTACACTCCGCTGGCAGAACACCACACGTAGTTCATTTGAATTTATTAGACAGATTTTGTCTTTGGTTTGGAATAACCAGGAGTTGCCATCTCGTATTTCCTTTTCCTGAAGAAAGCGGTCAGATGTTTAATGTTGCTGGTTGTATACACAATACTGGCACATTACCCTTGCCTTTAGTCAGTTTAGTGATTTTCCACTCTAGCAGTTTTTAAAGCAGAAGTTTGTTCCACTAAAGAAATTGTACTTAAAATTTTACTTCAGACAAATCTCTTGACAGCGTATTCCTAAAAATTGAAAAAATTAACATTTGAACTGCTATTATGGACCCCATAATAGCATGGCATTGTAATTATTGTTCTCTCTGTACAGGTGGTGAAGACCATTGGTCTACGGGAGGTCTGGTACTTTGGGCTTCAGTATATGGACGGCAAAGGTTATCTCACCTGGTTAAAACTGGACAAAAAGGTATAATTCAAACATGTTTGTTCTCTACAGTATGTATCTATGGTGATAATCCCAAAGATTTATTTTTAGAGCACATTCAAGGCTATTTGTACCAATACCACATTTGCCATTCCAAACAAAGTCAAATACAGTAGAGAATAGTAAAAAAATAAAACAGAAGGGTCAAAACGGCACTCTTTAAAGGTGTTTGCCTTTGCCATAGCGGCTAACTTATTACTATTCCTAAGTAACTTGCCCAACACTGAGGTTGTGACATCATGTTCTGCTTACCACATGATGGCAAATGGTTAAACCTACTGGTTTTAATTTTCATTGGATATAGGGGCAGTATACAATGTCAATTTGTCATACTAAACTGAAAAACACATACATGTAAAAGGAAAGGTGTTATATACATTGTGATTAACTAAGTAAAGTACATGAGCACAGTACTCATATACAGTATACCCATCATATATACTGTACACAGTATATACTGTATGTACTGTACTATACAATTTCAAGATGCTTGTTTCAGACGTTGTAGTCTTAATAAATGATAGATTAATCAAAAAACTAAAATACATCTAATTGATTGATAATCTTAAATTCTAGTTTCCCTAGAGAAAAATGCATCTATAGTATTGCATCCATCTTCACACACTCAATAAAACAGTTCTACAAGGTTGCATTTCTTTTATGGATTGTCTCATTTTCCTTCCATGCTTCAGAGTGTCTGAACAAACCGTACTTCTTTGCACTTTAGAGTCATAAGCCTGGGTCACAATGAGAGAAAACTCAGTAGTCAGCAGCAGTAAACACACAGTGCACATCATGTGCTGACACTGTTTTGCGCAGTAGCTCATCAGCACAATGCAAATATGTACTGTAGCTGGAATACTCCCAGCTTGTTACGGCCCCATTCTCACTCATTCTCATCAAGATTGCTCGCTTCCTGTTTTGAAGTTAGTGGAAGACGCACTGCATAAATGTAGCCAAGGGTTATTATTCAGCTATATTTGCTCTATATGCAAAAGCTACTGTATTTGTCAAATCAGATGCGTGCACCACAGAACACACTGTCCGTTTCTTATTTTCATAATACCATAACCAAATTGGCACGCACGCAATGTCAATCTTGTCATTGTACTCAAATGCTTTAAGTGATACTAATTACAGAGCAATATAATATTCAACATGTTTTAATTGCTCTTTTTTATCAGCATAAAATATATTTGGAATACATATATCTATATATACATATACATATATATATACACACACACACACTGTATAATTGTGTAAATTCAATTTGTCCAATGAGAGTATAACAATGGGCGTTTCATCGTTCTCCAGGTGTCGTCCCAGGACGTGAAGAAGGAAAACCCGCTGCAGTTTAAGTTCCGGGCCAAATTCTTCCCTGAGGACGTCTCAGAGGAACTCATCCAGGACATCACCCAGAAGCTCTTCTTCCTGCAGGTGAAGGACAGCATCTTGAGTGACGAAGTCTACTGTCCCCCCGAGACGGCCGTCCTGCTGGCCTCCTACTCCGTTCAGGCCAAGTTTGGAGATTTCTCCAAGGAGGTCCACCGGCCCGGATATCTCACCTCTGACCGCCTGCTACCCCAACGGTGAGTTTGCACTGAATGCTTTGACTCTGTATCCAACTTGGCAGAATAGTGGCCCCTCTGGCTGTAGGATAAAACTGCACCCTGCATGTATTTTACATTATCTGTCTGGGCACTGTCAATTACAAAATGCAAAACAATACAATTGGAGGTAAGTAGAATAATACCAGGCTATATTTATCTGTAACTTATACTTGTTGTGATTGTTAATTTTCTTTTCTATGTTATTATGTTGGTAAAGGTGTGACTTCAAATGTATACCCAGAAACAATAGCTTGCGTATCAGTTACACACCTCTCACAGGTTGGAATGCTGGGAGACAAAAACGTTGTACTAACATTAGTTTCTGATACAACTTTTCTTAAATTATTAATCCCCCATCAGCTCCATTGTGTTCCAGACTGTGAGTGAGACTTCATGAGCTTTGCGTAATTCCATTTCCTTCTCTTCATCCAGTGTCCTTGAGCAACACAAGTTGTCCAGAGAACAGTGGGAGGAGAGGATTCAGGTGTGGCACGAGGAGCACCGCGGCATGCTCAAGTGAGTGTGGGTGTGATCTGTGTAGTATGCGTGCATCCATATATATAACTTTCAGAACAATGTCTATTGCGTCAGTTCAACTGTAGTATCTGTGTAAACCTACAGAATGTTAACCATGCAACCGGGTCATATTGCACTGTTCCCTGAAGCACAGTTTCAAGAATAATGTGTTATATATATTGAATGTGCACCATGTCTGCACAAATTTGAATAACAACCATGATATACAGCACATATAGCCAGAAGCGAGCATAAAAACAATGACAAGTGATAAAACTAGATAAAAACACAGAAATACAACTGAAACAGAATAAAGAAATGTCTGGATATTTCTTTAAAATCACTCATTCAACCCATTCACCCATTTCCTGATTTCTATATTGCTTAATAATGATTGCACATCCCAAACAGCTGCCCTCAAGCTAAACTCTGGTCCCTCCTGCAGGGAAGATGCCATGCTGGAGTATCTGAAGATCTCTCAGGACCTGGAGATGTATGGAGTGAACTACTTTAACATCAAGAATAAGAAGGGGACCGAGCTGTGGCTAGGAGTGGATGCCCTGGGCCTCAACATCTATGAGAAGGACGACAGGTAAGCACTGGTCTTCTATATGCCAGAGCCGGGTGCCTGATTTCCACCGGGTGCGTCTCTGCCCCATCACGTCAGCCATCCGTTTTTGCTCCATCCTCTGCATTGCATCCTGCCCCACCGGCAGCATGTCAGAAGCTAGCCCTGAATTATAACTTCTGTCTGATTGGCAGGTGGTTGCTTTCAGAAGCGTCTGAGAAGCTTCTCCGTCAAATAATAGAACTGCTGCCTATTTGTAGCGGAGCAGAGAGCCGCCCCTGAGACGCTTCTGAGACGCTTTGATTGTTTCGGAGATGCGCCCGGTGGAAATTGGGGGTTATTCGTCAGTGGCTCATAACATTGTGCTGTTAGCTACAGTCCCGTAACACACAAGGGAAACTGTTCACAGCTGTGGATAATCGCTAACCATTGTTTTTGCTTTTATTGTAGAAGTATGACAGTAATCTTTTTGGATTAGTTTCTCTTTTTTTGTTATTTCTGTTTTGCATTTAAGGTTAGAAATTGTAGATTTAAGCACATGTAGACTGACGATTCAGCTACTGTCTCATTGGTTTAAGTTGCTTCATGCTGGGCAATCATCAGCCATCGACATAGTGCTGTTACATTTTAGCTGGCTGGTGCTTTAAATAGTTCAGCCAGTTACTTAAAGGTATAATCAACTATTGCAAGGTAATTGTAAACAAATATACTTTTTCTCAGATTCACAAAATACCCGTTGCATTTCATTATCTTAACGTTCTCTGTTCGTGCTGAAAAAAGAATAAGCACAAAGTGGCGAACACCGCTCGCAACAACAATGCCGCTTTGCTTCACAATGTGTTTCAATGCGCTATATTGTTTTGATTTGAGCTCGAAGTTACCTAGCACGCTCGAGAATAACTGACCCTGTCTTTAAAGGGACTCTCGATTTGTGTATGGAATTGTCTTGGTGGTTGAAAGCAGCATTGCAAAGCATTGTTGCTTTAGTTAGAAACACCTGAGCGGTGGAACTCCTCTACTCTTCACCCTCTTTCTCTGCGTTTCAAAACATAAACAGTGAGCTGGGTCAGAAATGTGGGCTTCTAAGGGTTTTATAATGCAATAGAGTCATGTACCATTAAGCAAGTAAGCAAGAGCATCATTTATATACAACTCTCCAAACTCACTAAATTAGCAAAATAGGACAGGGTGTCCATTGGGTGAAATGTTGTTTTGGCCTGTTTTCTTGGGTAACTGGGGAATATTTGTACTGCACCATAAGAGGTCATCAGTCATCATCACATTTGATTTTCATCCAAGCCACTGCACTTGCAACAGCAATCTTGGCTGTTGCCCATCAAGCTGTTTCCCTATAATGAGCACCAGCCCAAGTGCCGTTGAGCACTGAGATATTAGTGTAACCTATGGTGGGTTAATGATAGTCCCATCTGACTTGTGTCAGCTTTAATTTAACCTCTGCCCGGAATCCATAAAGTTGTATGCAGTTGAGATAATACTAACTATCTCAATGGTAGCAGCCCCTCTAATCCACACAAACCACCTTGTATAAAGTGTCTAGATGGTATTAGATTATATTGGTTGATGTTCCAGCATCACTTACTCCACCTTTATCTAAAAATAGGCCGACCAACTAGACACTATATTTCAGCTATGCAGATTTTTTTCATTTTGTCATTGCACATTTTACTAGTTCATTAATAAATATTGAATTTTCTTTTCAAATGAACACGTTACAAGTCCCATTTGTTCTTTAGGTAAACACATTTACTTAATTAATGCAAGCAGAGCAAGCTTTATTTATGCACTTGTGCTTGTTTATTTATTAAAGATTAAGCCCCTTGATAGAAAATACAAAGACAATATACATTGCACAGGGCGGTCTCCGCCCAAAATAGTATTATTTAATTGTATGAACGTGTTATGTGGCAGCAGTAGTATGTTGTGCTGGTGGTGTTTGTATGTCCGAACAAAACAGAGTTTGAAGTACAAGGGACCTAAATGTCTGTCTGAGCAAGTCTGTCTCTCTTTAATGTGCGCCATGGTTACGCCGCAGACTGGTTTTTCAAGCTGTGCGGCACATAAGAATGTGAGGCTAGCCTGCAACCTGCATAGTCTTACCAGTAAATACTGCGATCCAGCCAATTCCTTGGTGGGACACCACTAGAAGCTGGTTTAACTATAAACAATAACTTTACAGTGTTACTTTAACTGCAGTTATTTACATGTATAATTTTACTACAAAGATTTGATTTAGCTATTTTGATAGGACATTGTTTAACGTATATGCTAGTATTTATTTGAATTTCCTATTCAAATTTGAATACTACTGCTGCAATACTATACTATTCCTTTATTTAAATGTGTTCACATTGCTGGTAGACTTTTGAAGTTATTCACAAATGTAAGACATAGGGTTTGGCGACATTGTGGCTATGCTTACTTTCAGTCATACAGTATATTCAAACAAATACCAGTTAGATATGTAATCTCTGCCACATTCAGATAACTGACATTTACAGAATACCTGGAGAACGTTTGACTTCAACAGACGACACGTCAGGGCACTGATGTGCTGAGGTTGACACACAATGAGCTGCTGAGATAACTTTTACATTCTTCTGTCAATTCCACAAGCATGTGTCAGGGTCTGTAATTGATTGAAATTCCAGTTCAGTCACTAAGGGTTTCGCTGGTACAGGAGTTCACGTTGGTCAGGATCACAGTACATGTTTTGCGGTGTAACTAATGAGATTTAATTTCTCATATTAGATCAAATACACCTTATTTACAGATGATGAATACCCACCAGGAATGATCCCATCTTGATAATGATGTGTCTAGTAATGGTTGGTACTACAAACATTTATGGGAAAGTACTGTATACTGTAATTAACTTAGCCATTGTCAATATAAAAACAAATAATTGAAAATCCCAGTTGAGCACTGTTCTGGCTAAATACAGGAATTGTGTCAAAGCGTATTTCACCGACATGTATTGTATGACTTAATGTAGGTTTGCACTAATCACTTAATTGTTATGTCATTTTATCCTTAAGATTAACCCCAAAGATTGGCTTCCCCTGGAGTGAGATCAGGAACATTTCCTTCAATGATAAGAAGTTCATTATCAAGCCTATTGACAAGAAGGCCCCAGTGAGTAACATGGAAATATTTCTGTCACTTTTATTTCCTCATTATTGTTTTTCTTATTCTATCAGTGGCATAATGGGCATACAGGCCGTGTCTAGATGCACTTGAGACCCAACCATACTGCACCCAGTGCTTTCTATACCACACAATATCTCTGCTTGTTGTAAACAGCCTCAGGTGTCTCCATTGTCACCCTTATCAGAGATTGGCAGACAACAAAAGGACTACTGTTTGCCACCAGGGTTTGTTGTTCATCTCTCTCTCCCCTTCTCTCAATGCTGTCAACCCCCCCATCCTCCCGCCGCAGGACTTTTTGTTCTACGCGCCTCGACTGCGCATCAACAAGCGCATCCTGCAGCTGTGCATGGGCAACCACGAGCTGTACATGCGTCGCCGCAAGCCCGACACCATCGAGGTGCAGCAGATGAAGGCCCAGGCCCGGGAGGAGAAGCACCAGAAACAGCTGGAGAGGTAGCAAGACCCAATATACTGTAACGTACTGTAGTTTACATGTACTGTATGGTTACAGTGTTGACTACACAGTATTAACAATGTAAACCTACATTTAAAATAATAACAGATGTCAAGATACATAGAAAGATAGTTGAGCTGACCTTGACTTAAGTCACCAAATAAAATGTTTACTGTATACTGTATAAAGTATGAAAACAAAAGATGAGGACTTAGGGTAATGGGACTGCTTTAAGCTAGAGGTGGGTCTTAAGTCTCTTGTGGAAGATGGGGAGGAGTGACTCTGTCATTCCACCAGGACGGAGATGAGTCGTGCGTAGCGCTGAGTGACTGTCTCTCAAAGCCAGTATCGTTTTCTTTTCTTTGACCGTCCGACATGTAAAGTGAAACTGCTCTTGCGTCATAACAGAACACTCGCCTACAATACGTCAAAACGTATAAGGACAAAACAGTGTCCCACTGGAAGAGAATTCACTTCCTCAATTGTCTATCTCGGAGCTCTGCGCCTGTCCTACACAGCTGTTTAAACACGACGGTGATGTAACAGAGCTGTCTGGACGGCAGCAGTTTGTCCTGCTGTACGTCGACAGTGACCAGCTGTTAGAAGTTTAGTGTTCCATCGCACAGTAGCTCAAAGTAGCCGAAAATCACGCTGTGTTTTTTGAGTTGACACAAAACATGGATTGTAATAAGACAAACATACTGGGGCAGACACGTATGGGGGCAAAGGAAAAGTAAAAGCTCTGTAGGATTAAGGATAAATAGCACCACCTGGTCCAAAATATGGAAATGGCACCACCTGGTCCAAAATATGGAAATGGCACCACCTCGTCCAAAATATGGAAATGGCACCACCTCGTCCAAAATATGGAAATAGCACCACCTCGTCCAAATACGGCGTCAAATATTTCCAAGTGTAGCGCCACCTACTTTAAATGTATGTTAAACCAGAGTTTTCTGATTGCCAAATGGGAATTTCCATTTGAAAAAAAGGCTTTCAATAAATGATGTCATTTAGCATACGGCACGGTACATTTAGCAAAGCTAACACTCATTAAGATGGCTGCTGCAGCTAGATTTATTGGACAGGCCACAATGAGAGACACATGGGGCTGCTTTGTGTGCGTGTTATCTGCAGGGCCCAGCTGGAGAACGAGAAGAAAAAGAGGGAGGCCATCGAGAAAGAGAAGGAGCTGATGGAGAGAGAAAAGCAGGAGCTGATGATGAGACTCTACCAGTTTGAGGAGAAGACCAAGAAGGCTGAGAGAGGTGTGTGTGTGTGTCGTTTGTGTTTGTTTGCGTTCATCTAATACAAAAGACATGCATAAAGCGTGGGTAATTCAACATTTTACTCAAATATGACGCTGAATATAATCACACTCTGCTAGTTTATTTGTGGGTATTTTCTGTGCCATCCATGGGCTCACATGGTGGAATTTAAAACAGTTTTGTACTGTAGGTTCCACAATGATTTAATTTCACGTAGTACTGTAGCCCTGCTGTCATAGACCCTCTATCACGGAGGTCGCCATGTTTAGGGATAATGTTAGTGTTGGCTAACTGCATCTGCTGTACGCCATTAGATGGCAACCTTTGTGTTAACCTTCGTTGTCTGTCTGTCCTGTTGTCTGTCTGCCCCAGACCTGCAGGACCAGGTCCAGAGGGCCACGATGCTGGAGAAGGAGCGCAGGAGGGCCGAGGAGGAGGCGGCTCGCCTTGAGGCCGAGCGCCAGGCTGCCCTGCTGGCCAAGGAGGAGCTGGCCCGCCAGGCCGAAGACCAGCTGAAGAGCCAGGAGCAGCTGGTCAGTACAGGACACTGCGTGCTCACGCGGCAGGCCGTCTGGGGCCACTGTTGAAAACACAACCGACGACAACCTTACGAGTAAATTCCGATTAGCAGGGTACACACAGGACGCGGTTATTTTTATTTGCTGTTCGGCTACCGCTACTTTTCAGTTGTTAGTCAGTGTGAATATGTGTCTTATGGACATGTTTGGCCGCTGCGTTGCGTTGTCGTGTTGGTTGTTGCCTTAAGTATCGCGTTTTTGTTTGTTTTTTTTAACACGACGTGTCAACTCTTATTCTTAACCACATTGTCATCTTTAGAACGGCGATCGCTACTGCAGCTAATACAGTAGAAACACGGCTTTGAAATAAAATCAGCTATGTTATCATATATATCCAGTACATGTGCATGGACCCTTTTCACAGAGGTATCATAGTAGTAGGGCTGTAGGGTAAACACCAGTGTACTGTTAACGTCATAACTGAACCAATAGTTGTACAATGGGGAGGTGTTGGGTTCTGGATTGGATTCCCCTATCTTGTCAGTGTGGCTTATAAAAACAAAGCAATTGTTTACTGTATGTCACACCCACAGAACGGATAACCAGGCGTTGCAGACACTTTTTGAAGAAACGCGTACTTCAGTTTGAAATGTTGGCTAAGCATATCAAATGCGCAAAAATCTCTTGACAGAGTGGACGGCTACCGTAAGGTCAATGTCATATCAGATAGAGTCAAATATTTGCCTGGATTTGCACTGTTTTTCCCACACGTCGCACTAGTGTCGATCTCAGCCATACGATACCGCACACAATACAGTGTGCTTTCCGTCCACTTGTTTCATCATGCTTAAAGTGTGTGAACCTCTTTCTAGATAAGATAATTCCCTCTTTGAAAATATTTCCAAGTGCACTGCAAGGTTTGTTTGGCCCGCGCGTGCGTCATAGACTCTACAGTGTGGAACAGTACAACACTCCAATGACAGGCCACTTGAAACCTCTTTATGATGTCCAGCTGGACCACACCCTATTATTTCAGACCACCCACACGAGTGTGCCAAAGACTGACCCCCCCCCCCCCATCCCAGATTTAACAGGCCTGAGTGTGAAGCTAGTTTAGAGGTACCAAACAGAACACAAGCTGTGTTTGCAGGAACGTCTGTCACCCTCGGCAACAAGTACAAACATTTCTGCCTTAATATTATAGACCTCGCCAGACGTACGTCTTTTTTGGAGGTGCCAATGCCCATATAAAGACCTCAGATCTCCTATGGTCCATACCCGCCCCCCTTCCCCCCCAGTTTTGTCTTTTTTTTTTTTTTGACATAATTGAAATACCGTAAACATATTATCTATTAAAAGTAGCTTGCACAAAGTTTCGAAGGAAGCCTGTAGGGTACCTTTCTTTTCTATTGAGCTGTGCCTTTTAACTTTTGCAGTTAGCAAACAGCATATAACTTGCAAACAAAGATCTCAACATATCTGACATTTATGTCAACAGCTCAATTTATTTACACTGAATAAAACCAGAGCATGGCGTAACCCAAAATTAACCAATAAGAAAATTGCCATTCTGTTATCCACTTTTTAGCACTGACAACACATCGAAATTGAATTCGCAGTGAATTCGATAGTGATATGACACAGTCGACGTTTCTCTTAAAAAAGCTTCAGTTTGTCGAGTACATATTCCAGCTGAATGCCTGTAATTGTACAGTTCTATGGCCAAGGTCTCTCTGGAGGCCAAGCTTTTTTTGCACAGTGTTACATAAGTGTGTACACAGTTTGTATAGCTCAGGACAAACACAGACACAGTGACGAACAAAAGCAGGTTCACAGTTTCATGTTAAACCTTTGAGAAGCATTGAATTCTCAGAGGAATGTACATCCCTTCATAGTTTTTATGTTAGTATTTTAAGTTTCTTGTGCACCTCTCACCTTTTGCGCAGCACACATATTTTTCTCTTCAAGCCTGTAGTGTTCAGAGCTCCTGCTCTCTGCCAATCATTTCGCACCTCAAGTTGTTTCAGCTCCAGAGAAAAGGATAGGTGAAAGTAGTCAGCAAAACACAAATTAATTAGTTACACATTCTGCCACAAAGCATTTATCTGACAATACAAATCTTCTGATATTTCACAGTGTTGTTTGTATTTTTATTACTATGGAAACAAGCATGTATGTATTTGCAGTTATCAAAATACAATATATCTAATAAAAGTAAATATATGCAGGTAGGTATTGCATTTCACAATACTATTAATGTGAAACTTAAGTATATTATTTCTGTCCAGAAATGCTCTAGTTGTATACACAGCAATGTTACCAACATAAACAGTGAGCTGGGGAGGAAACCTTCTAGCTTTTGGGGACCCACTATGCTAAAACAGAGGAGTGCACCTATTAAATAAAGCTAATAGACCTTGTTACCTGCTGTTGTTGTTGTTGCCAGGCTGCAGAGCTCGCAGAGCACACCGCCAAGATCGCCCTGTTGGAGGAGGCCAAGAGACGTAAAGAGGAGGAAGCCAACACATGGCAACACAGGGTGAGAGCTTTAGAGACATGCTTGACCTGTTACACTGTTACACTGTTCACAACACATGGCAACACAGGGTGAGAGCTTTAGAGACATGCTTGACCTGTTATAC
>JAODOY010002723.1:0-11976 GCA_025399855.1 Forbesichthys papilliferus | reverse complement strand
GAAGCTTCTGCACGTGTGGCTAATCGAGAGCCGAAGACGTGCTGGGGACGCTGTCTGGTGCTGAACCGGTGGCTCGGTGTGGTCTGCTGCCGGAGCGGCCGCGAACCGTGACACTTTTATCAGCAAGTCACATTTGGGCATGACACCTGCTACCAAGCGTTCAGTGTCATCATCCATATGTATTGCGCAAAAGCCTAGAACGATAGGCAAAAATATGCATCTCAATCTAGATATCTGTCCTTGCGTTCTTGCAAGATCATTCTCAGAAGGACACTTGGCAAGAACGTACCTGTCAAGAACACAAGTATATACCTAGTGTTCTTGGAATTGAAAAACAGACCATATGGATTAAAATGACCTCTTGCTTTTGTAATGCTTGTGCAGTAGCCTAATTGTACCCATTTTAAGTTACTTTGGATAAAAGTGTCATGTAAATTATAGTGACATTTTTTTAATAGTGAAATGCCAATCAATCAATCAATCAATCAATCAATCAATCAATCCACAACAATCAAACAACAACATTGCATGTATGTTGCGTTCTGGGCCCTATTTCAGCAAGCCGCCAAGAAAAAAATTAAGCTTAACATGCTTAATAGCAGAACATTTTCAGCCTGTGGAAAGTAACTTAAAAAAAGTTTACATTGGAGCAAGCAAACATCTCTCTCTCTCTCTCTCTCTCTCTCAAGCAAGAGTTCCCTTTCTTTACTGTGATTTGAGTATAGTTTATGTTGCATATGTTTGTATTTCCACTTTAATATTGTCCTTGGTTTATATATGTATCATGGTACAATAATTATCTTACTGTTTGTACAAGAATTATGTTATTGACAAGGCACCGTTTCAGAAAATGCCTCTTTGAACAACTGCTTCTTTTTAATGGTATGGTTTAAATGTTTGCTATCAGTTTGTGTTCTCTACATGCTGTAGCCCTCAAAGATGTATTGGGTGCTTAAGCCATTTATATATCTTATTTTATTGGTGTTGGATGATGGGAACAGAGAGGATATAGGCCTAATTGTATACTAAGAGAATACTCAGTGAGATGTCAAATACGTGTATAACACAAACTACAATAGGCCTATAAGACTATACGATTTTAGCCAACCATGGCCAAAACAACTAGCCTGTTGTTAGATTTTATAGCCTATTTCTTGTTAAAAATAGTATATGATCAAATTACATTCTTTAAAACTACATCGATGTCCCTGGCAAGAGAGGCAAGACATCACTTCTTTTTCTCAGAAAAAGTTCTTAATCATTCAGTAGATTTTTTTATATACTTTATTTTCTTTTTTGGACACAACAGTTACAGGTACTAGAGACAAGGAATGAGTGGGAACGAGATATTTGAATGGATTGAAAAATTCCCATCTGCTGGATTTCTGCAGGTTCCCACCTGCTGGTTTCTCCAAGAAACTTGTAGTCACAGTGACTAGGGCTTAAGCCACAGCTCCAGGTCACACTTAATAGTAGCTTTAACCTGTAGTAGAATATTCTACTGTTTAACACAAGTGTAAAAGGTGGATAATGTTAAGATAAATGTTACAAATAAAACCAACATATGATTATGATACGGGAATCAGCTATTGTACATCTAATCGATGTCTCAAAATCATTTCCGGATGTAAATGGGAATTAATTCGGAGGGAAAGGTCTGTCTGCTGCTTTAGGCTCAGTGAAAGGGAGGATAGAAACTCAGGGTTTGTTAAAGAAAACATGCTAGCGAGCAGGTTAGGTTCACAGAGTTGGAAACTTTCCCTGAGTTATCTTTCTGAAACAGAAAACTCAGAGTTTCCGTCATTTTAGGGTTAACAAACTCAGAATTTTCACTAAACCCGCTTGCTGAAAAAAGGCCCTGATTACCCTAGGCTTGGCGTAACGAGGTTTGTTGTAGGGTAACTTCCTCTTGCCAGAATGTGGTACTATGACTTTGAGTGAATATTGGCATATATCTGTCTTCAGGGCGGGACATTTATCCAACATGTCTGGTGCATATATGTACACTGAAGTTACAACAACACCCTCTTTAATTGTGAATCATGTATTTTACACACCACGCCATGGACCTTTAGTGAAAATTCAAAGTTTGCAACTTTTAATCAAGAATGTACATACACAGATTTGATGTAGATTGGATTAATTCTCTAGAGAGAGTTTGATAAAAATACAGTGTGTGCAAGACCAAGAGGACCTCACGCTGTCATGCTTGGGCCCTAAAAAGTTCCCTGCATTTTCAAGTATGACAATGCAAAATCAGATTCTGCATGGATTACAAGTGTCTGATGATAAGCAAAGAATGCAGTAGATTGGCTTTAAATGCCATTACTAAACTAATCCTGAACTCCAAATCCTCTAACTGCCAACTTGATCCCATGCTAGCCTCATCAAAACATGCCTTCCATCCATCTCTCTGCATTTTATAAAGGAATAGTGAGTGAGCGCACACATTATTATTTGATATCATAAGAGCTACAGTATATTATAAAAAACAATTTTTGCCCAAAATGTCACAGGTCCCTTTTGTGCCAAGCAGCTGTTTGATGGAGTCTACCCAAGCAAGGGTCAATGTACTTGCTACATACTATACATTACATCCATCGAAGAGAAACCACAGAACCACCAGAAAATCCTAGATTACATACGGTGTGTTTAATCTGTCTAGCTGTTCAGATCCGTGCCTGTGGGAGTAGGCCAGGTGTACGGATGTGACAACCCCTGGACAGGAGGAATATTCATCATTTCTCTTTTCATCTCCTCTCCTATTACCTGTATCCATGCTGTCATTGGTTCTGCTGTGGGCATGGTCTCAGGTGAGAGGACATGCTAATACTGTGTGTTATTTAAACATCACAAGGCATCTTGCATTGTTCATTTAGCAGCTGCATGACGTAGCCTACTTAGGCCGCGTTCAGACGTAACTTATTTTTCTTAATAAAAGCGCCTGGGCATTTTTCATGTAGAAAAAGAAAAGCAGATGAAATGTTTGTTATGGGGAACACCAGGTCTCACTACGCCGCTTGTGATTGGTCAACTGTCAAAAAAGCAGATGAGGTAGGGCGTTTTCTTCAGAGAAGTTGAACTTTTTTCAACTAAAAAGCCCAGAGCCGCTTATTTTAAGTGCCTGTGTCGCTTTTAAAAACAAGGGTTAGGGTTATTATAGGGTTATAATGTACAAAAAAAAAGAAAGGCAGACAGCTTCCAAAAAGACGTTACATCTGAACGTGGCTTTGCTCAGCAGCAGTATGTTCTTAATGCTTTCAGACCATCATGTTAATTGTGTTCTTTTGGGTGTGTTTGTTCTGAAGGCTTGGCTCTGGCTGCGCCATTTGAGGCCATTTACTTCGGCCTCTGGGGATACAACTGTGTCTTGGCGTGCATTGCTATTGGAGGAATGTTTTATGCTCTCACCTGGCAGGTGCACCTGCTCGCTGTGGTCTGTGGTACGGGAACACACTACTGTATTATAAAACACAATCTGCTTTAGAATGTGCCATAACATTACAATGAAACTATATACTTTGCCTCTCCACAGCTTTTTTCTGTGCGTATCTTGGCTCGGCCATTGCCAACCTTATGTCTACAGTAAGTGTAGTCAACTACTTTTCAGCATAGACTTTCTGCATGTACTGTATCCCTGTGTGTGTTTTTATAGTCAGAAATGGACAAAGTACACAACTGCTCCTGGTCAAATATTACTCCAACACAAGTGAATGCTTAAATTTCTTTACATAAGCATTTCACGAAAATCAGTGTAGAAAATTAATGGGAAATTTACTTCCGGTGTTGTGCTTTAGATTGGGTCCCCACCGTGGATTGGCGCTTGATAAGATCGCGCATATTACGCTTCACTTTCAGAATGTTTTGTGTCAATTTTCTTTTGGATTTGGAGACAGCATATCTCCATGAATATGATTACTAAGTAAAGTATACTCGAAATAGCTACTCGAAAGATGTACTTAAGTACAAGTGTTAGTTACTGTCCACCCCTGTTGATAGTTATACATGTTTGTTTTATTTACAGTTTGGTTTGCCTGCCTGCACGTGGCCTTTCTGTCTCTCTGCTCTCACATTTCTTCTGATCACCACGGAGACCAAAACAATCTTCAAGCTGCCATTGGCTAAGGTCACCTACCCCGAGAAGAACATGCTCTTCACCTGGAAGCTCAAGAGGCAGGAGAAAGTGGAAGAGGGACAGAAAGCAGAGAAGCAAAAAGACGATGAAGAAGACATAACACTAAATGAGAAAGAACTGCTGAGACTTGAGCTTGCAAGAATGGAGGATGAAAGAGCCTGCCAGCTGACGAAACAAATGAACACATTTTCAACTGATGTTATTGTTGAAGATTAGCACCGATTAAAGTAATTCACTACAATACACACATAGATTCTAAACTTGCTATCTGCTGATATTATCATAGTGTGCCCTCTATTAGTTAATAGTATTACTGTAATTGTAGAATACATTTTATTTTTGTACCAAATTAAAAGCTCTTACCACAAGCTATTTCTCTGTTCAGTGTATCTATACACATCAAGTTTAAATAATAATAATGATGACACACTTATTACTAAGCCAATAAATAAGTGAGGCTAATTTAATTAATGTACCTGTTGCTATGGCACCTTATCTAATTGTAAATACCATAAACCTATGAATGCAGTGTTAGCACGCATTTAATTATATTAGGTCTTCATTGTCACGGACGTGCAGACAATTGTAAAAGGTGTTTCTGGGTATACCCTCAGTTGCACAGCATAATGCAATACAGTATAGTCAATACTTTCTGCTTATGTAACCATAAATGTGATTTATCTATTTTAGCTTGGATCTAGGACACACATACCCATCTGATAAATTCTATAAAGATATTGCATGCTTTTACATAACATGCCATGCTAGAATGTTCTCTGTGGCTCAAAATGTAGCCAGTACAAACAAATGCCAAACCTGGTCTAACATGTCTAACAAGCTTTTTTAAAGTTAACGACTTCTACTCCATAATAAATCATGCTGTTATTTGTTTTATTTTAATTGTATAACTTATGAAAAGTCACTAAGTTTTTTTTCCATTAGTTGTATATTTTGTTTAAGCACCATACTGATGATATTTTGCAAAATATGAAACTACAATCATTTATAAGAATGAAGAAAAATTTTTTTTTTTTTTCTTCTTGAAAACCGCGCGCCACCTCAGGAGGGGAAAGTGGGGAACTATCCAAGCTGTGTACAGTTAGGATGGGACGATATTGACCTTAACCGAGGAGGTAATTGGGCAGTGGAAGGAACATTTTGAGGAACTCCTGAATCCGACTGACAGGCTCTCTGTGGTAGAGACAGAGCTGGAGGCTAATGTGCGATCATCGTCAATTTCCCTAAGGGAGGTCACCGAGGCAATCAAACAACTCCACAGTGACAAAGCCCCCGAGAATGATGATATCCGTCCAGAAATGCTAAAAGCTTTGGATGTGGAGGGGATGTCTTGGCTGACACGCCTCTTCAACATCGCTTGGAAGTCAGGGACAGTGCCAAAAGAATGGCAGATTGGGGTGGTTCCCCTCTTCAAAAAGGGGGGACCAGAGAGTGTGTGCCAACTACAGGGGTGTCACACTACTTAGTCTCCTTGGTAAAGTCTACTCTAAGGTGCTTGAGAGGAGAGTTTGGCCGATTGTCGAACCTCAGATTGAAAAACAACAATGCGGATTCCGTCCTGGTCATGGAACAATGGACCAGCTCTTTACTCTTGCTCCTGGAGGATCCTGGAGGGGGCCTGTGAGTTTGCCCTGCTAGTCTACATGTGTTTTGTGGATCTGGAGAAGGCGTATGACCGGTCCCCGGTAGATACTGTGGAAGGTGCTGCGGTAGTATCAGGTGAGGGGTTTCCTTTTAAGGGAAATCCAATCCCTGTATGTCCAAAGCGAGAGCTGTGTGTGGATTCTCGGCATTAATTTGGACTCGTTTCATGTGGGGGTTGGTCTCCTGATGGTGGTCCTGATGGCATCATCAGTCCGTGATCTCCAGCACTCACTGGATCGGGTCGCAGCCAATTGTAAAGCGGTTGAGATGAGGATTAGCACCGCTAAATCTGAGGCCATGGTTCTCAGCCGGAAACCGATGGCGTGCCTACTCCGGGTAGGGAATGAGTTCTTACCCCGAGTGAAGGAGTTCAAGTACTTCAAGGTCTTGTTCACAAGTGAGGGGACATTGGAGCAGGAGATTGGCCAGAGAATCGGAACAGATGGAGCAGTATTACAATCACTTTAACACTGTTGTGACAAAAATAGAGCTGAGCTGTAAGGCAAAGCTCTCGATCTACCTGGCCATTTTCGTTCCTACCCTCACCTATGGTCATGATGCTGATGAAAATGGATGGATGGCACAATAAACACGTGTCATTCAAAAACATTTACCATTTGTGTGAATTTACTTTCCATGACCTAAAACTGCTTTTAGGGTAAAACTCAGCAAGTATTACGTATCCACGTGATAATTTGCATTAACGGACGTGGTTGCTTGCTGCATATACTGACAGAGTTTGACAGATCAGACTTGTATGGGCTCTGAGAAAATAGCTGTTTAATTCGTCTCCCGTTTCATCCGTCTCCGCTCTCCTATAGTATTGAACATAGTTATATATACATTTTTGAAACAATATACAATTAAATCAAAAGTATTTGGGAAATATAAACAAAATAAAATAATAATCCTCCATGCTTATTGGGACAGCTGGGGAGAGAAGAAAGTGAAACAAAGAGTTAAATGTTATAGGCAGTCTTGTCCATTGTCTGGGAGAGGTAAACTCACCTTTTGCAGTTTTGCTTTGTTCCATGAGTGTTATATGTTTCATATGTGTTATATTACATTTTAGTGTGTAAGCAATTAAAGGAAAGAACATGTGTCAGCCTTCATCTCCTGTAACCTATTAATTATCAATATCACCAGTAAATATGGACTGGCTCCTGAATGTTTACATATCATTATTAGAGTATGCATTTCCTATAGCAGCTAGGCCCTACATGTTGAGTGAAAAAATATAAAATTATAATAAATGAAAAAAGATTACCGTAAGTGTAGTCACTAAAGAGAGACCTTTGGTGGAACATCTCAGAAACAGACAGCAATCCTGAGAGCCTGTGTAATGCTCCTTTGGTCACTGGCTAGGGGTCAAGATATGCTAGCTAAATTATTTTGCTAGCATTGCTATATTTTTGTTTCACATTGTTTAACATGTTGCACTTAATTTATAGTGGGGGACATATTTCTGCAGCAGTGAGATTGCCGAAAACTTCCCCCTTTGTCTGAAAACTGTCCAGCCTTTCTAATACTGGCATCCTTATCAATTGATTCAAATGCCAATACACATACAATATATGCTAGACAAATTACGTGGAAGTGATTCGCACATTGTTTAACACTCAATTTATATCGGTGCACAAATTTCTGCATCAGTGAGATTGATGAAAACTGTCCTTCCTTGCTAATGCTGGTATTACGAATTGATGCACATGCATTTTTGTACACATACTAGATAGGGGCCAATATATGCTCACAAAATCATATTGAGTTGTTAAACATTTTGCAATTAATTTATATGAGTGGGAACATATTGCCAAAATGCTGGCATTCTTGTCTCATCTTATTAAGTGATGCTAATGCTACTTTGGACACATACTAGATCCCGTTATGATAACTCAATTACTTCTAAGTGTTTCACATGGTTTAAACATTTCACATAATTTTAGATATGGGGGACAGTTTTCGTCAATCTGACACTGACTGACTAGATTCCAAAATCTGTCCCCCCTTCCTAGCACTGACACCGTTTACGGCTGCCTATGTGCACACGCACACACCAAACTATATTATAGAAGAAAGCAGTGTCACACTTAACGACAAATGTACTGAAGCAATTGATGTGATTAGATGCCTAAATCAATTGTATAAACAACTTAAAACTCAACACAAACATTTTATTTACATTATACATTCTCAACATAAGAAGCCATGTGATTTCAATACTTTCTGCGAAACAAAAAAAACTGAGAAACAAGCACAACTGGGATGGATTTGCAGATGGTAGGGTTACTGCTAATACAAACTTGTCAGTCCAGCTACAGTACAAGCTTCTCACTTTACCTGAAACCTGCCAATGAGCAGAAAGGATGTCTAGAAAAACTTTTGATTGATTGCAACTGACTTCACAAGACATAACAGACCCCAGTCAATTTTATATAGCAGACACTGTCAAACATAATGGGCTCATCAAAAATTTTACATCCCGTATGTAGGAAAGTGATTTCCTTTGGTACAGGACTGTGACACCAATACAAAGCTAGAAGTTTGACTTAACCGATTAACTTAACTATTTGAAGTTAACTGAAATACTGTTGAGTATTTAATGTCACCACTGTTTCCAAGTTTGAATTAGATTTACATTTAAATAGTCTATGCTATTGCTCTTTTCCCAAATAATGTATTTGTGATCTCTATATGCTACAATTTTTAACTTAAATATGCATATTAGCCCTTATTAAAACACCAAACATTCTCCAGAACACGAATTAGCAAATTCCAGATTATAACGTATCCATGACTCTTGAGCAGGTCTATCTATAATATAATGATGTGAGAACTCTGCAGATGCTTAAAACAATACATCAAAACCTGAGCAGAAGTCTCTCCTAGCATATTTACAGTACCATTTTACAAATGTATTGATAATTTGATCTGACAACAACAAAAATGAAAAGCAACAACAATTAAAAAAGAAAGAAAATATAAGTACTTCAGTCGAAGCAAGTCTGGACATACACTACTGTTCAGAGGTTTGTGGTCACTTAAAAATGTCCTTTCTTTGGAAAGATTTACATTTTTGTCCATTAAATATTCTTAATGTGTTCAAGTGGCACTTGGTGCTAGCTAATCTAAATTGATTTTTTTTTTTTTAATTTGCAATTCTGTTGTGTTGATTAAAGAAGCAGTCAAAGTGCCATATTCCAGTGTCAGACAAATAACATTTGCTAGTCGCAAGATGAAAGTTGTCAAGAGGCAACCAGTCTCTTGTTCTGAATATCTCCCTCCAGAAATATTTCAGAGTGACTGCTAGTCAACAGTATCAGCTCCCATTTGTAGTCAACTTCATGCTGGTCTCTCATCACTACATCGCTGCTAGTATCTTCTAATGTGGGTGGGGCTTTAGGCTAGTGAGAATCTGGAGCATCAGCATTTGTGGGTGAGATTACAGGTTCAAAATAGAAAGAATAGAAGAAAAAAAAAAAGTTTCTTTCAAAAACAAGGACATTTCTTAAATAGCCCCAAACATTTGAATGGTAGTGCATGAATAGGAGTGAATACAACTTTTGGCTCCTAAATACATTTAAGGATCTCCCCTAAGACACATTGGTTGTTTGACTGAACCTATGTACACACAGTCGCAAGGTTAATCGGTACATTCACTTGGTATGAATTTGGTATTTGGTATTGAATTTCCACCTGTCAAACAAATCCACTCCTACAATACAGTAAAGCTGGATAAATGAGTGCATCTTGCTATATAGGAAACTAACAGAAGGCTTGACTGTGAATTCTAATAGCAATACATATTTTGTCATTTCATTCTAGGCACATTTCCATTATAATCTCAGCAGCGCCCCCTAGCTGCGGTCCCGTCACCACTTTATTCCAATGCACCCATGTTGAGTGACACATACACACTAAACGCCTATTGCTAAGGTGGCTTCTACTAAATACCCCTCCACGGGCCGGGCGAAGGGAAAGCAGTGGTTGTGCATGACTGTCTGTCCGGGCATGAGGTCGCGTCGCACGTGAGGGGGTTGGTTGACAGCATGAAGGGTGAGGAGTGTTAGGTTGGTGTCTGCCGGCATCACGTCAAGACACACAATTGGGGCCACCCTGAGCTAGCAGCCGCTTTTCATTGGACCAATCTCAGGGAAACTATTACTATCTCAGTACAAACGTTGGCTTTTGAGTGCTACTCTTATATCAGATCAATGGAGTTGGGAACACGGTCCTACGATAGTGCAAAAACACTGCTGCTGCCATGACAACGTGCCAGAGAGCGTCTGTATTAGAGCCATACTCGGAGCGTGGGCAGGTTGGCGTCCATCCAACGGCGGTTCAACCTGATGGTCTCTATGGCCTCCTGCACAGTCCGCATCTGAGAGCCCCGTTCCTTTAAAGTGCTGAAGAAGCCCTGTACCTGCACAGCAGATGCAAGGGAGACACTGGTTATACTGTACCTGTCATGATCTACAGTAATAGTGAAAGGCAATAAGTCACTAACACAATTAGTCAGTAACGCATAAACGGATATGTCAAGGTGTGTGGAAAAAGAAACCAATTCAACAAATACATACTTGATCCAGGTGTGTCCGTGTGGAAAACTGTGAGGTGGTGGACTTGATAATGCTCTGAATGGCAAAGGAGCCAAGAGGAAATCTACAAGTAAATCAGAACTGGATTTAAACCCAAACTACTTCCTATAACGCAATCAAACATCAGCTACGCTCATATCTGTACTTTCACATACTTGAAATACTTGTAAATGTTCTGTTAGGGTTAGACACAGACCGGAGTCTTGAAACGTACTTGTTTATCAGACGATCCCAGTTCTCCTGTACAAAGTCCCAGGCAAACAAGTGGCCAGCAAAGCCCTCGCTGACAGTTCTGAGGATCAGCGGCAACTCCTGTGTCTGGACAAGCGTCCCATCCAGTCCTGCCTGTAGTATCCTGGAGAGACCAAGACCACATCCAAACACTGGGTGTTATCACTGTACTAACATTATAGTACGTATTAAACAGTGAGCATGTTTACCTGCACTCAATAGTCTAGCATTCTGTCTGTGCATGCTCAGAATATATATTCACAATGTGCCATATACCAATCACCAAGAAATGCTCCTAAAATGGGATCTCACAGAAACTCACGTATTAAACGTGAGCAAAACAAACAGGGAGGTGGACTGTCAATCATGCTGTCAATGCACAGATAGCTTTTGCCGTAGTTGCACTTTGCCGTAGTTGCACAGTTGCTACATATCATGCACAGAGAAACAAAACCCTGGATGAAGTCAACTCATGGCTGAGAAAACAGAAAATATCAGGACTTGTTTCAATTTGCAGCACGATCTGGAAAGTAGGTTACATTCCCTACATGATTGCTAGTATCTATGGCAACAATATTGTGACTCCCAGTCAGCTCACTGGCTATTATAATAATGCTGAGGTTCCAAACACTGTATCTTTCACACTACAGGATTCTAATTGTGGGAGCCTCTGAGCCAGTCGGCAACGATAATATTCGGTTTGTAAACCCCTCACACTATAGGATCATTTGGGCAGATGATCGGTTCTGACCAGGCTCGCCCCCAAGATTGTCGGGAGGGAAGAATCGGACAGAATCATGCCAAAAATCCACACTACAGGATTTTTGGCCTGATAATCAATTAATCTTCGGCCTAGTACCTACGATTGATTCACAGCAGTGCTGATATGCAGTCCCTCTCTGTGTTATTTCTTAAATAACCAATGTTCCATCTGTTCTGCATCTCACTCACCACACTATACGGCGCGTATCCTGCGTGGATGAGAGGGCCTGCAGAATCCTTCTCTTCTCTGCATCATTGGTGGTGTGTGCATAGATCTCCAGCAGGGTGGACCAACCTTCCTCTGAGCGAGCAGCCACAGAGAACACCACCCTCTGTAGGTCGCCTGGAAAACTACACACAAAGTTCAAGTCCGGTCTATTTAAATATCCCTTAATCACATTACAGCCATAAAGGGCTGTACAGCCTATATTTCACATGGAAACAAACAACACATCTCATTAATGTTGCTGGGATGCTGCTCTCTCACACACATATACACATACATATATATATATACACACACATACAGTATCTCACAAAAGTGAGTACACCCCTCACATATTTGCAAATATGTGAGCATATCTTTTC
>JAODOY010002722.1:0-34157 GCA_025399855.1 Forbesichthys papilliferus | reverse complement strand
TGTGAATGTGTTATAGAAAGGCTGAACAGGTGTGTGAATGTGTTATAGAGAGACTGAACAGGTGTGTGAATGTGTTATAGAGGCACTAAACAGGTGTGTGAATGTGTTACAGAGAGACTGAACAGGAGTGTGAATGTGTTACAGAGAGGCTGAACAGGTGTGTGAATGTGTTAGAGGGACTGAACAGGAGTGTGCATGTGTTACAGAGAGGCTGAACAGGTGTGTGAATGTGTTATAGAAAGGCTGAACAGGTGTGTGAATGTGTTATAGAGGCTGAACAGGTGTGTGAATGTGTTATAGAAAGGCTGAACAGGTGTGTGAATGTGTTATAGAGAGACTGAACAGGTGTGTGAATGTGTTACAGAGGCTGAACAGGTGTGTGAATGTGTTACAGAGGCTGAACAGATGTGTGAATGTGATAGAACAGGTGTGTGATAGGGAAGCTGGGAGCAGGTGTAAATGCAGGACAGAGAGGCTGATGGCAAGGCTACGACGAATGCTTGGCGGAATTCATCTTTTTACTGGTTAGACCTGCTGCGCACATACGGCAAGCCATTGCCCGTTTACCTGTAGCTGGTTAAAAAATAAAAACAGACTGTTTATGATCCATTCTTATGTATGTAAAAAGTGCCGCGTACACCTCTCGTAAAAAATATAAAGACTACAGCATATATACGCGCCACTTACGAGCTGCTCTCAAGTGCTGCTCTATCGGCTAATGTGGCCGGTTCCATTAATTATTATGGAGGCGTAGTGTTGCGACTAGGGATGGGACGATATATGATGATATTGTTTATTGTGATAAATATACTGACGATAATTGTATTGTGGTGAATGTCCATTATCATGATAATCAGGAAAATTCTAACATAAGAATTAATATTTTCAAGTGACTTGCAAATTGCTGTCTAGCTCACTTGTACATTCCAAATGTATTGCTTTACGAATGTATCTTTCCAATCAGTTACGACTATGAATGGAAGCTCGGCTTCCCCACTGTGTTCCCCACATAAAAATAAATCGGATTTGTTGAAATACTGGTTTCAGAACAAAACATATAAAACAGGTAGTGTGTCATGATTATACAATAAGAATGTTTAATTCTTAACAAAATGTAAGATAACGTGATTTCAATATGTTTTAGTGCCATTTTAAGAGTTTAATAGTAATAATATTATAAAATATCACGAAAATATAATCTATCGTAATTATTTTGCGTTTTGCGATAGATGCGAACACTGCGCCGCATTGTTAAGCCGCAGCGTTGCGCTGTACGCTACGCGTTCAATGCAGCCTGGCCATGACAGCATGGGGGAAACGCATGACAGACAGAGCGGCTGAGAGCGGGGGCCCCACCAGCCTGCTGGGCCCCCGTCTGGAGAACACCCTGCGGGGGCAGCGCAGGTGCAGGTGTCCGGAGCACCAGCTCCGCATGTTGAGCCACTCCACAGTCCTGGAGGGGCCCGGCCCGTCCTCTTTGTGCAGGAGCACCAGCTGCTTCAGGGCACGCACCGCCGTGTTCTCCAGCATTTGCTCCAGCTGGGGTGGAGAGGGGTGCACAGAAGATACACAGCACATTAGAGCAAATACATGGGCGCTTCACACTGATGGGCCTAATTTCAAGCAGAAAGTTGTGTTTGATTTAGACAGAACAGTTGGATGTGTGGCTAAAGAAGCTAATGACATAATAGAGATCGAACACAAGTGGCCAATAAGAATGCCTCCTCGGTAGCTTGGAATTACTGTGGTTCTACGTCCAATATGACTGCCATTTGAAAATGTGTTGTTTTGATATGTTACGTAATAGATGTTGATGCATGTGTTTTTACTTTAGTTAAAAATGTTGAAATGAATATCAATATTGAAATTCTCATGATCAATATCACATTTTATCAATATCGTGCACCCCTAATTTTAAAGCAGTATGTAAATTACAAACTGGTTTAACCCATGCACTCTCAACATTGTGCTGAAAACGACATAGGATTCTATTTCGTATAATATCTTCAGAAAGGTTAACTCCAGACATTCCGCCGAAGAGATCGGTATATGACTTGTGTTCATCAGCATACCACTGGCCGTACATGACCAATGGCCACGCTGCCTCTAAAATGTCTTGCCTAATGCATCAGCGAAAGGGACCAGTTTATATTTATATATATTTATATTTTATATTTTGGATAATTTAAAAAACTTAATTGTCCTAATTGTAGCTGAGAGGGTGCTAATTTCAGAGACATCAAACACGTGGTGACGCCAATATATGAAAGTAGTGATAAACGGTTAAAAAACCCTTAGGGTTCAGAGGGTTAATCACCTATCTATGCTAAAATTACCATGGATGTTGATTGTTGTATATCTGTTTTAACTTTCCAAACACACTTCTAACAATCCAATTTAGAAGTGTGTTCATGTTGTCTGTAGGGCCATTAACATATTTCCCTACCGTCTCAATTTAAAAAAGGGTATAGAACCTGCCATTAATCAATATTAGGTTTGTGGTTTCCGTTGGTTGAATTAGGTCTTTGTTTGTTTTGAAATGTTTTGCGTGATAACACATTTTTGTCCAATTTGTACATGTCAACGTGTTAACCTTTGTCCTTGTGCCTAAACTGTACATGTAAATGTGTTTACATTTGTCCTTGTGCGTAAACTGTACATGTAAATGTGTTTACACAGGGAACAAAAGACATAGGTCTCTCCTTGTTAAAATAAAGTTTAAAGAAGTTGAATGTGATCTGCTGATGATGATATGATTGACACCTTTAGGCACCAATCATTTTCAAACAAGGGTTTACTGTAAAGTGAAATTAGGCGGGAGTTTCATTTTTAGATTCACTTACCTGACCCAGGGCAGGTTCCTGGTCCCCCAGGCCCACGATAAGGATGCAATCTGCCTGTCGAATACAGCGCTGGGTCCATGGGGTCATGGTGCTGTCTGTCTGGTACAGAACAATGCGGTTGATGTCCTCTTGCTGGGCCAGCCAGCCAGACAGCCGGTACTCATGGATACTGTCGGCAAGACGACAAGACAAAAAGAGATAGGGAGAGAAGAGAAGAAAGGAAAAAGAGAAACGGTAAACAGAAGAGATGTAGGGAAGCGGGCACGTGAGAAGGCATGCCGTTAAAATTACCTGTCCAACGCCGATGCACCCAGTCGCTCCCTGATGATCTCACTGGTTAGCAACAGAGTGGGCCCTGAACAAAACACACAACGGCTACGATTAGCAACAGAGTGGGCCCTGAACAAAACACACAACGGCTACGATTAGCAACAGAGTGGGCCCTAAACAAAACACACAACGGCTACGATTACATGCAAACAATATTACTTTTTTTGCCCATATTCCAATAATGACAATATTCCCACTAAACTGTCTACATTTCTCTGCTTAAAATGTATATTCATCATTCAACATGTTATTTCACATGCAGCCGAGTTATACGTCCTAAATATATATGACCTTTATATAACTTTACTCGCCCTACAGAGGAATTTCTCTACTTTTCTAACTGCGTTCTAATATATGGGCGAACGGCTGAAGCTCCTTGTGCTAGTTAGCGTACTTTCTAACTTACTGCTTACTGAAAATGTAGTTACAGTATAAAAAAAACAATAAAAAAAGGGCACTAACAATGAAGGAAAAATGTCTGCTTGCTTATTTGACATTAATGTGGATCTAGTGGATCTACCGATGGCTCTGAGGGCGTGGCTGAGTTCCAGGTTGAAGGCGTTGATCGGGACCTCGTCACAGATGGGGAGAACAGCCACGGTGGAGAGATTGCTGGCAGGATTGGTGACATCGGGACTGGTTGTCATAGTGGACAGGCCGAGGGTTGAAGCTGTTCGACAGATTTACAGTGTGTTAATATCTGTTACAAGAACTCTGTTAAAACAGTAACAAATTGTACACTTTATGTAAATTATTATTTTGTTTAGACAAAACATTTTTTTTAACAAAAATTCCAATACTGTAATAATAATTATAATACACTTTATTTGTATAGCACCTTTCATACACAATGTGCAACTCAACGTGCTTTACAGTTAAAAACATTTGAACAAAAGGATGAAGGGAAGATATGCAATTAAACAAAAGGAAATAAGAAACAATAAAAAACTAGGTAAAAACCATGAAATAAAAAAAATAAAAAACATTATTGTATTGGAAATTGGTGGGACTTTAACCACCGGGATTCCGACCCAGGCGTTTGGTGGGATTCTAAACCACCAGGACTCCAACCCAAATATTCCATCCAAATTATTATACTGTACATACATCCGGAACAAAGATTAAGAGTCTACTACAATAAAAATAAATAAATAGATTTTAAATAAATCAGAGAAGCTGCTGCGTTGGACTCTAATCATGGAATCTAATTACCATCATCACTACTGTTGTGTCCTCACCTGTGAATGGTCCACGACCTTGCTGCAGGTTTCCCAGGATCTTCTGGCCCAGCAGGTGGATCAACCTAGTCACCACCTACAGGACAGAACAAGCATTTACCTGGAGCTTCGGGTTCGATGTACACAGTCACAGTTGAAGGAAAACGTAACCATTTGCTGTCACAGACAGATAATGTGTATTTATTACAAGGCAGGGTCCGTCATTCTTGAGAACGCTTGCTATTTTCTAACTAATAACAAAAACACTCCTCCCTCTTCAATGCCACAGGGTGCTCTCTGAGAAGCTCTGCCCCACACATTGAAATGCATTGCAAAGCCAAGGGCATTGTTGTTGTGAGCAGTGTTCACCACTTTGTTTGTTTTCCTAATTACAGAGGCAGGTCTGTGTAAAAGTACTGGATATGTTTTTTGGATAGATATTTAAGAGATATATGTTGAATTTGACAAAAAGCATATTATCTTAGAATCGCTGACTGTACCTTTAAGCTTCAGGTTCAGCTTGACAGAGGAGGAAGGCACTGACCTGAGGGTATCGTCGTTTGATGTTGTTCAGCGTTCCCTCCGGCAGCTTCACCAGCTCGGTGTCCCTCACTGCATGGACTGTGGTGGCTCTCGGCTGTCGGGTCAAGGCCTCCACCTAACCCACGCGAAAGGAGACTCTGCTTAGCTGTAGTTGAGCTAGTGAGGGGCGTGTTGTGTGTTGGCTCGTGCAGCCCTTTGAGACTGTAATAATGTGACTAAGGGCTATACAAATAAACCTGACTTGGTTTGGCTCTACTATGTGTAGACACAATTGGCTTTTTTCCTTTTTTTGGAAAGGAGAGTGGAGAGACACAGAAAACTACTAGGAGACAAATATATATGGTTAATAAATTACCACGAGGCCAAGGCTCCATCCAGATGTTTAACACTTGGGATGAATGAAGCTCAAGGGGGTGTTTAGAACGCCACTAAACCAGTTTCTAACTTTGCACGCCAGTGTCATGTCAAACCAGGCTATGGCCACGTTCAGACGAAACTTCTGTTTGGAACCTGTCGGCCTCTTTTTGACATAATAACCCTATGGAGCAGACAATGCTTTTAAAAGTGACATGAACACTTAAAATAAATGCTACTGCAGGAGCTTTTTCCAGCAGCTCTGGACTTCTTTTTCAGTTTAGAAAAGTTTAACTTCTCAGAAGAAAACTTTTTGACAGTTGACCAATCACAAGCAGCGTAGTGAGACCTGGTGTTTCCCACAACAACCATAACAGTTGCTTTTTTTTCCGGGCCAGCGCTTTTAATTTAAAAAAATAAGTTACGTCTGCACTTGGCCTAAAGGGGAACTTGATTTGCGTCTGTGTGTGTTTTGATTGGCGTGGCAAGTGGCGTGCCCTTCTCTCTACCCCTCCCCCTACAGCTCTGTGTGAGTCAAACATCAACAGAGATGTGGGGTTGAATGTTGGGGTGTGCGTACCATTATGTCAATGCTGAACGAAGAAGGGGGGTTTGCAATCAATGCCTACCACACCGATGAGGTCGCCTCTTCCATATTCCCCCACCAGTTCCTTCTTGCCATTTGCCTTGCGGATGACTGAGCGCAGACGGCCATTCAGAACAATGTAGGTGCTGTCTGATTGGTCATCCTGCCTGAAGGTAGGGACAGTAAACAAGTGAAGGGTTAATGCTGCGTTCACATGGAACACGGCAGACCGGATATCATGTTAGCGGACGAGAGCAGGACAGAAAAACCTGTTGCGGCCGACAAAAAAAAAATACAAGCAAAATATACAGATGTTCCACAATTCAAATTCGAATTCAAATAATTGTCTGACATTCCGTGTCTGGAATAAACCTTTTAAAATGCAATGATATTCTTTGTAAAGAGGATTGTGCATGCTACACCACATAGCTTACCTGTAGAGGGCTCTTCCTGCCTCCACTGCCATCCAGTCGATGGCAAAGTCCATCTGCCTGACAAAGGGAGACATGCGGACAGCAACCGTATGTGCAGCACTTAGGACCACACTGGGCTGTTCTCTCATAATCCTGCAGAGGGCAGCAGAGGGCGCACAGACAGAAAAATACAGGTAATGTAACTTCCACGATGGAAAGGTGGGAAATTGTTACAGGTAATTATTATGGTTTAAAACACCACAATCCATTCAAGCTTGTTCACCGGGTAACCGTACGCAGACAAAACTCACTCGTAAAAGTCCGACTTGGAGACTTTTAGGTAGGTGCAGTCTCGAACAGCTTTGATGGTAAAGATGAGGGGCTCGCCCGTGAGCACGGCTAGCTGGCCAACCATCTCGCCGGGCTGGGTGACAAACAGACAGACTGCGTCCTGCTTGTCAATCATCCGCTGGTACACGTGCAGACACCCAGACAGGACAAAGTGCAGACTGACGTCCTTGAGAAAGAAGAAGTCCAATAAAAGCAAGATAGGGATGAGGAGGGAGGGAGGGAGAAGGAACTAGACCTGTGAAATTAATCACATTTATGCTCCTGATTACAAAAACAATGTAGTCAAGAAAAAACTATAATTTTTTCGCACATTGTTGTTCCAAGTATACTCTTATTTTGTCTTTTGTGTTCTGAATGAGATGATGAATGATACAATTTAGTGTATCATTCATCATGGATTCATGGATGACATTGAAAGGTAAAGCATTAAGGGAAATTTCACAGTTGAAGGTGTTTTCACTGTTGATGTGTTTCACTGTTTAATTGCTTTGTAAAGGGTCGTAACGGCAACGTATTTCCAAAGTCATTGAGTACTCATTAAATAACCTGGATTTCAATATTGACCGAAATAATCGTGATTATGATTTGATGTATAATCAAGCAGCCGTAGAAGGACCCAGGACATAGTATGACCATCAAGTAATACTGCACAGCAACATAGGAGGTTGTTCCACCAGTCAGACCCACGGCAGTCATTGCAGCTTTGATGCCAAGTGCTAAAGGCAGCTGGCGGATGCATGTCTGCTGCAGTAGGTAAGAGTTCACGTGTCATCTATAGCCAAGCTGAACTTCCTGGTATTTCCACTTATAGCCGGGGCTATTTGGTGCGTGCGAGTGTGTGTGTGTACGTGCGCGTACCTGATCTCCTTGTCTGGCTAAAACAGCTCCAGCTCTAGCATGGTGCAGAGTCACTCTCCCATTCAACAAGGCAGGGTCCTAGTTAAGGAGAGACGAACATTAAGAGACAAAAGGTCAGAAAACCAGCCATGTAGCCAATTCAAAATAGCCACAGTCGTCTCCATTTTCCTGGGCTGCAAATCACATTTGGAGAACACGCGCACACGCGCTTGACATTTCAAAAACTCACACGTTGAGGAATAATTGCAGTAAAGGTTGAGACGGAACGAGAGTCCTCTTTTGTTTTGTCGTATGTTGATTATTAATCTACATTTTGACACCATGTACACACACAATGTGATCTAAATTTAAACCATACACACACACACACAAATACGGTAAACACAAACACATTATATACCGTTTCAATAGCTGCCGTATTTCACAGGCCTTTATTTGAGAATGCTGTGGCCTATAATCTATGATATATAATTGTGATGCATGTATCGGTGTACTTTTGCAATGAAAGTGAATATTATACAAATACTTTAACTTTTTTCCTCTTTGCAATTGTAATTTAACAATTTATTAAACTTTTTTTTTTAACAAAGTCACTTTGCCAAAAAGGCATACAAAAGAATAAAAAAAAAAATCTACTATATTTTCTTTGGCCTTAAAATTGTAAGAAACAATAGTGTAATAATACGGTCATTTTTTGGTGACTTTCGCTTGTGCTCCTCCACTACATGTGGTTTAGTCCCACTTTCAGGCAGAATTAATTGCCAACATTTGTGTTGGTAAATATGAGATGTTGAACTGAAACAAACACCAACCTCGATCTTCATCAGCCTGAGGATCTCTTTCTGACCCTCTTCAAACAGAGCGCCACTGGGTTTGCTGGGCATTGGTGCAAACATGCTGTCTGCCCCCGACTCCTCCTCTGGGTACAGGTAGACCCCAGAGGGCACCTCATCCACAGTCACCCTCCTCTCCCGCTGGTCCTGGGTCACAGACTGCGTAGACAACGCACATGCATGAGGCTCTGCTGTGTTCATATGGAACACGGCCAACTTTCTGGACTGGACGGCAAAAACCTCGAAATGGCAGTGAGAACACAAATATTTTATTAATTACAATTATTTAGCAGCAAATGTTATTTTTTTATGTCGTTACTATAGTATTGTATCTAATATTCTAGTGTTGTTGCACCAAAATTATTAGGTTCCCATTGATGTCCCATTGAACTTGAAAATTCTGCCGTGTAGGATGGTAAACAGTTAAAATAGTTTAACATTGGATGGCATAAAAAAAAACAACGAATGTTGCCATCCTGCTCTTGTCTACTAACGCTAACTACTAGCCTGATGTCCTGCCATGTTTCATGTCAACACAGCATTACAACCAGGCTCCATCGAACGGTAGTGGTAATGTCTGTTTACTGGACACACCTGCTGCGCACGTACAGTACAGTCATTTCCTGTTTACCGGTAGCTTGTAAAAAAACAAAAAAAAAACATATCTACTTCTATGTAAAAGTGGATCAAGTGTAAAAGTACACCTCTCATAAAAACTATAAATAGACTTTAATTTATACATATACGCTCCGGTTGTAGCCGGTTCCGCTGAATATTATGGAAGGCGTAGTGTTGCAGCCACAGAACTATATAATGGTTGTAGCATACACTACGTTGCTCGATGTAGCCCTGCAGTTACATAAAGGTCTCAACCAATATCCATCAATAACATTCTCCTTACCTATTTTCAAGCAGGAAAAAACTAAATATGTTTTCCCAAGAGTACTGACCCGTGTGAACGTAGGCGGGGTATTGCCATCCTCTCCACCAGCTGAAAAGGAAATGCGTCCCCGTTCATACGCCATATCGAAGTCTGAGCGCAGGCCCTTCTGGATACCTGCAATGGTGAAAGAGTTCTTGGTCAAGTACCTCAGATGTTGGGTAGTTTCACACTTTAAAAAGGGTGTAATAGCAGCCTCAAAAAGCCAACAATATTGTATGGCTCCAATGAATGTCTTAAAGCCCCTTGTTCCATTAACAAATTATTAGGCACTTCTTATCTTCGCTTCCCTTCTGTCCAAATAACTGGTATTACTTTTTGCAATATACTGTATAATGTTATAAAGTAATATGTTTCCCTCAGTGTTGAGAAGACACCAGAGTTACAGGAAAAGATGTCTCACCAGCGATGTCCACTGGCATGGAGATGGTTCTGCTGAGAATGGGAGCCGTTGACCCATCCTTCCCTTGTTCCCCTCCTGTAGAAGATCAACAAGTTACCATGCTTAGCTGTCAAAATGTAGCACTGGGTCAAAATGTAGCGCTGGTCCAACATGTAGCACTCGTCAAACATGTAGCGCTGGCTAACATGTAGCGCTGGCTAACATGTAGCGCTGGCTAACATGCAGAGCTGGCCCAACATGCAGAGCTGGGTCAACATGTAGCGCTGGGTCAACATGTAGCGCTGGTCCAACATGTAGCACTGGGTCAACATGCAGCGCTGGTCCAACATGCAGCGCTGGTCCAACATGCAGAACTGGGTCAACATGTAGCGCTGGCTAACATGTAGCGCTGGTCCAACATGTAGCACTGGGTCAACATGTAGTGCTGGTCCAACATGTAGCACTGGGTCAACATGTAGCACTGGATTAACATAACGCTGGGTCAACATGTAGAGCTGGTCAAAATGTAGCACTGATCCAGCATGTAGCGCTGGTCAAAATGACCATGTGCAAAAATGGAACAGAGAGCAATGCACACATCGATAAAATATATTTGTTCTTCAAAAATGCTGCTGGTACAGTAACAATCCTTGAAATTGTCCTTGAAATTCTCAATTACAATTATTTTTCTTTTAATTTTTTGGAAACTAAACTGAAATTGTGAATAATTGCACAGCCCTGCTCCACGGATGAACGGAGAGATTCTTCTGGCAGGGCCCACCTGAGATTTCAGCCTTCACCGCGGCCTCCCGCTGCTCCTCCGGGATCGTCAGGCTGCCGAAGCGCTTCCCGTGGCGGACTGGGCTGGCGCGCGTTGGGTGCGGCGAGAGGGGGGGCAGCCGCATTGGTTGCATGTCCTGTAGGGGGCGCGCATGTGTGTGTGTGTGTGTGTGTGTGGCACAGTGCAAGTAAGTGTGTACGGGAGGTAAAAAAAAGAAACAGAGAGTCGTTACATTGGCAACAGACAACATGTAGGACAGAACATAACTAACTGACAAACATTCCTGATGAACAGTGCACTGGTCTTATTTGCACTGTTTGGTAATTATTTGAGAAACCCTTCTGTAAAGTTTCATCACATTTGTGGCCGGGCGTGTGTGTGTGTGTGCGTGTGTGTGTGTGTGTGTTCATTTCACATGGCTGAAGAGTTCATTGGTGAGGCCCAGGTAGTTGTGCAAGGCCAGCACCGTGACTCTTTGGAGACGAACCATGATGATCTGCAACACGGAGAACCACGGAGAATGCGATTTAACAGCACGGACACTGTTAGAGAAAATATTCCTCACAGAGGCGCTTGTCAATGGACGAGTGCTTCTGTGATGACCTCGCCGCGTTACAGCATGCATGCCATACTGTCAGCATTTTAGTGAATTTGACTAAAAGTGTATTAGCTTACGTATTAGCTTACAATCGCTTAATACACCTTTAAGCTCACCTGGACGACCCGCACCAAACTTTCTGGGTACTTTTCAAAAATGGACAGGAAGGCCTCTACAGGCAGTCTGAGCACAGTGGACACCTCAGCTGCCCGCGCTGACACCGTCTTGTATGGTTTCTGGTGGCCCTGCTCACAAAAAGCCAATAAACACAAGGTTGTTGTATAAGGAATTATAAATATAACTTTTAGTATTTTTCTGGTTAGTTTAAGGCCAGACATTACATTTGGTGTAATTGGAGAGTTATATAATATTTGATACACAGCTAGCCTATTCTACAAAAAAGCATTCCTTGAAAAAAGCTTTGTTCCATCAGCAGTAAATGCACAAAACACGACATACCGTTTTAGTGCTGCTACCACTCCTCGGCTATTTGTGTAGAAGATAATGTGTGTAGATGTATATAATGTGTTTCATGTGCAATGTGTGTGCTGAATGTTACCTATTGGTACAGTCTGTGAAAACACATTTGCTCTAACAAGGACAATACAGAATGAATATGAAAACCTGTTTGCACAAACAGGTATATCATATAATGTGACATTATATCTGACCCTTGCACATTCAAGTGTGTACACTTCACTCTCAGAGGGAGGCTCAATGTGGACCAAAGCTAATTATGTCACACTGTACAGCTCATCCATGCTACAGTGTGCATCACCACATTGTGCAACAAGAAGATGAAAACGTGAGCCTATTGCGGCCGACCAGTGAGTCAACAAGGAAGTGCCAGGGAATGTGTGTGGCCTCTCTGATCTACAGTAGGACTGCATCTGCATCAGGATTGCGTACGTACTGTACTAAACATCAACATGTGTGTGTGAAGGTGTTTCCCACCGTAATGACATCCAGGATACTGAGCAGGCTGTGGACACTGTCTCCTGGGAAAACCTCCTTCACCACATTTTCCTTCCCATCCTGAAAGGAAGAAAAAGGTACCAGTGCATGAAACTGAATTTCGAGGGGTGAGAACAAAGGTGCGTGAGTGACATTTACAGGAGGGCCAAAACAACACTTAAATTCACACGCGCCTTTTTGGTACCAACATTTCATCTATTTCATCTAAATGACTGGGCCTATCTGATGACAATATTAACAAAGCAAATATCCATCTATTGTGATTAAATAAAAATAGAACATAAAAATCCTTACCACATGCTTTCCAAATAAACATTTCTCAATGCCAAAAGGGTGTAAGTGCAATTACGCCCTTTTTGCACCAACTGGCTTAGTAAAAGTTCAAGTATTTTGTTTTTTATTGAATAATTTCAAATGGATTAAGAATTCACCTGTGCCCTTTTGGCAGTTTGAAAGAGCTCATGAAGAGCTTTATTTTGATGTACATCTCCGTTTCACCAATGATGTAATTTAGCACCTCTGGTTCTCACCCCTTGATATATAGTACACAATATACTATTATTAGTACTGTATATGGTATGGGAGCTTGCACAAAACATTGTTGACTAAATCCACCATTAAGGACTAAAATAAATGTCAAGACATTCATTTAAGAAGATTGCAGTGCAATACTGCAAAGAGTCTACTTATAGAAGACACTAGCAAGCAAATATGACAAAGCCTAAAGGGCTTTTCACAAGGAAAGTGGGAACCGGTAGCGTTAAATTAATTTTCAATGGGAAGGGGGCAGGCTAGACGGCCGAGGAAAACATTTAATATCAATATTCTGCTGCCTGGCCGCATGGCGACAGTTAGTTCAACTGGGTTGAACTTTTGCCGCCGGCGTCTTGCTGACAATCTGACAACAAACAAAGTATGTTCCTATTTACAAATATGTTGAGAGGCAATAGAGAAAATACTATATTTGATCTTTTGTAAATACTTTTGAAACCAGAACAAACTATTTGTCAAGCATAATACTGGTGAAACTGGTATTATACTGGTAAAAAGAATATCATTTTTTGTTGGCTTATAACACTAGAAACTTAAACGCACTGTGTTAGCTGGGCTTCATGTAGCCTAGCTGGCTGTGCCAGTGGACAGTCAGCGCAGCAATGAGAAAGTTGATGTGGTTGAGAGCATGCTCCCATAACATGGATGTATAAACATGGCCTATTATTTCCTCATGTCCTCCTTTCTCCTCGCTGCTAATCTTCATAAAACAAAGCTTAAGTAAAGTGCTGTCTGCATATTGCCCATAGCAACGTTTACCTACTTCCAACCACTTCTGTGCGTACCTCTGCGGAATTTTGTGCCACGAAGGTACGTGCAAAAGTGTATGGGTCCAACCTACCGCTTGCCGCCGCGGTGGCCGCAGCTATTGCTGCCAGTAGTTTGAACGGCACTTAAGGATTAAGGCATGTGGGAGAGGGTGTAGCAGCTAGCTAGCATGTCTTACCATCCCAGTAAAGAACAGTTCTAGTTAGGGTTAAGGCATGTGAGAGAGGGCGTAGCAGCTAGCTAGCTAGCAAGTCTTACCATCCCAGTAAGGCACAGTTCTAGTTTGCCGTCTTGGACCACGTAGATGCTGCAGTCGGGTTGGCTCGGTCTGAACACATACTCCCCTTGCTGGAACTGGATAAACACCATGTGCTTACACAGTTCCAGGAACAAGGGCTTCTCAAAGTGACCCAGGACACTGAGGACAATAGTGGAAACAAACATGGCGATTAGGAGGATGCTGTATCTGGTTGATGTTCAAACAAAAGTACCACAATATAATAGAGCAGGTCAGAGTAAAAGGCTGAGTTAGTAATTCTCCAGAATGCTTGCTAACTTTGAGCTCAAATCAAAACAAACTCCCTCAGGAGCTCCACGCTCCACACATTGCAAAGCCTAGGGCAATGTTGTGAGGGGTGTTCACCACTTTGTTTGTGCTCCTGCTTGCGTAGTCAGGGCTGTGTAGAAGTACTGGGGCTATTTTTGCAACATGCACAGAGAACGTTAAACTAGGGAAGTGCGAGGAGATATTTGGTTAATTTAACAAAAAGTGCATTAGCTTACAATTAGCTCATAATAGCTAAGTATACCTTTAAACATTATAGCTTATAATGTAGCTACCATATTAGAATAGAAAATAACACTTGGTTTGGACACTGTTTGGGATAAAAGGTACCAGCTACATTTAAATAGTGGCCTCAAAGAGGTGGAGACTGATGAATACAATCTCACCATCAGCGGACCATTATGTTGTACGGAACACATGTAATAACCATTAGGACAACTAGTGCCAACTGCTGCACACCTACCGGACATTTTTCAGCATGTAGAGCACCTCAGAGGGCAGGTGAGAGTTGGCCACGTCGAACTCTGTGAGGTCTGCCTCCAGCACAGAGGGTGGAGGCTCCTTGGCCTGTAGGGTGGGCACCTCCTTCTTAAAGCGCAGAATCCTGTGACAGGGAGGGCAACAGGGAAACAGTCAACAGCAGCCTAATGGCGTCCCGTGGAGAGCAGCTGCCCTGGAAATGCAAGGGGCTAACAAACTTTTTGGCAATGTTGAGCATCTTCTGCTTCTTCTTCAGCCGCGGGCGAGAGGACGAAGATGTGCCCACCAGGGAGGAGGTAGACTGGGACACCTGCAGCGGGGAGGTGAAAGGTAGGACACATCTGTAAAACACTATTGTTTTATAAAGATCAGCCAAGCTCAACTTCATATCCATTCTGACATCTCAAATGGAAACTCTTGACTATAAACAATGAGCAAGGATTGAGGAGGAAGTCTAGGCTTGGATATCCAGAACCAAGGAAATATCCTGAAAATATTTGGCCCCAGAAGCTTTACATGGGTGTAAGAAAATATCGACACACCCGAGTATCGCAATATGATACTGTATAGATTTTCTAAAACACTGTATAGATTGTTTAAATAAATAAATAAATAAATAAATAAATAATAGTATTTTTACTCAATGTTTTTGTAAAAGGGACCGTGTACAAAATGCATTAACCTCAATAAACAGGAAAGATTCTTGATACCAGATTTAGAGTATCGGAATAACTTACAGTATCGCAATATATCGAATTATGGCCCCTGTATCGTGATATACCATACTGTATCGCCAGATTGTCCATACACATCCAGTAGTCTATGGGTACTGAGATGTACAACGCCCAGCTAGCCAAGACACCAGTCTGAGCTGGACTGTCAGGGCACAACACTGTTGAGACCTCTTCACGACCAACTAGACGCACCTTGCGCATTATCTTTCTCCCGTAGAACAAGACTTTGTCCCTCTTACGAAAGCGATACTTGGGCACCTCCTGGGCTTCTAGGTCTGGAGGACACATGTCAAATAACATGTTAGAGGTAAAACACTACAAGAATGACTACATATAGTATAGACATCAAATCAATTCAGTTGAATTTTAATTAGATTCAGAGCTAGACAACATGTAGTGGAATTAACTAAAGCTGTTTGAGCTGCAACTCCTGTGTGAAAAGTTCTTTATAAATAAAGTTTGTTTTGAAAGTGAACAAAAAGGAAGTCTAATTTGTAGTTCAGGACAAGATGAGAGAAGCCACTCAGCCGTTACTGACTTCGAAGCCTGATTCTCCGCAGGATGAAGAAGATGAGAATGGCAATGAGGATAATGGTGATGCCTGCGCCAATCACCATGCCAACCATCTGAGAAACAGAAGAAAATAGACAAGGCAAGAGAAGGGTCGTTGTTTGTCAATTCACAAGGTTGGCAATAACCACAACTGGTGAAGGTTATCTGCTGAGCTAAACCACAGCAGCAGTGAAGCAATGACAGAGTACAATTTTTCAGGAAGTGTGTAGTGTAGCAATTTCTTACATAACTTGAAGATGATTGTGTCCAGTTCAGTTTCAACTTTCGAAAGCACCAGACTAGCTACAAGTATAATACTGTTTAAATTAATATCTGCCGTGTTTATAATAGGTGCCAACATAAGTCTGGCCATTAGCATGATTAGCTGAGCATGTGCTGACTAGGGTTGCAAGATATTGACAAATTGTGATATTGCGACATTGATGATGAAAACTGCAATATCGATGTCAAGAAAACTTGTTTTAATGTTATGAATTTATTTTTGATATTTTTTATTTTTTATGCATTTTCCAAGTTATGAAGTCTTACAACATGTTTATTTCAACATATTATTATTATTATTATTATTACTACAACAGTAATTCCAAGATAGAGGAGGTATTGTTTATGGACACTAATGTTTCCTCTTTGATCTCCATTGAATTGTTGTCTTCCTACAGCACACATCGTACTTTTCTGTCTAAATCAAACAGACACACAGCCGCATCATTCCACAAAACCCCATTTTCGATATGATATTGCGCAACTTGACATTGCGATAACTATATTGAATATTGAATCAATATATTGTGCACCCCTAATACTGACAGTATGTAGATTCCATGTGTGGTATTGTTGCTCTGCTCTGCTACTACTGAATGAAAAAGAATGCAAAGGTGGAGTGAGGGATTCTGGATAAAGACAAAAAAAATACTCAAGTCATTCTTGCTAATTTTGAGCTCAAATCAAAATAGTATCGCTCTGCGGTCCTCCGTGGCGGCCCCTCATACATTGAAATGCATTGCGAAGCAATGCGCAGCGCTATGGCTTTCTTGATACGAGCGGTGATTGCCACTTTGATTATGTTCCTATTTACGGAGCCAGGCTTGTGTGGAATAATCTGATTACTTTTTCAACACGCACAGAGGACGGTAAGCTAGCGAAATGCAAGGAGATATTTGGTGAATTTGAAGTGTATTAGCTAAGCTTACATTTAGCATGCAATAGTTGACTTTACCTTTAGAGGACATAGGATGCTCCCTCAGAAGCTTTAAATTGCTCCACACATTGGACATGCACTGCCAAGGCTAAGATAGTATTGTGTGGTGCAGTCTGCACCACTTTATGTTCTCATTTACAGAGACAAAGCTGTGTGGGAACACCAGATTATGTTTTCAGCACAAACACAGAACGTCACCTCTGGTGAGGAGATATTTGCTGAATTTGCCAAAAAAAAACAACAACAGTGTATTAGCTTACAATGGCTGAAAACACCTTTAAATAAACAAACTCCTTACCATGCTTATCTGTAGCTCCTCCTCCACCAGTGTCTTGAGGTTGGTGAACCCTTCCTGGTGAAAACAAGAAGATACATTAAGGCTGCGTTCAGACGCAAGTTCTTTTTTGATCAAAACCGCTGGCCTGGGCATTTTTCATGTAAATGGACTGCATTTATATAGCGCCTTTATCCAAAGCGCTTTACAGTATTTTGCCTCACATTCAAACATTCAAACACACATTCATACACCGTGATTGTCTGATTCAAGGTTGTTAGAAGCCTGTTCATTTGAATCAGGTGTGCTGGAGCATGGAGAGATCTAAAACATGCAGGGTGCGACCCTCCAGGACCGGAGTTGAATAGCTCTGACCTAGCGTGTTGCTAACAGCATCCTACTGTGAGCCACGGCCGTGGTTTAGGTGTGACCAAGGGGACCTAGGTGCAGCTTTTTGAAACTGTTTCACTGGATGGCTCCCAAGAGGGATGTGTCTAAACCGACACAGATATCCGGTGTGTCGGGTTAAAAGCTTCCCAGCTGACCAAAAACATAAGAGACAAAGTAATAAAAACTTGGACTGATAGCATCATGTAATACCTAAGATATTACTAAACGTACACCTCTGTGCTCAACTGACCACACAAGTGGGATGACATTTATGTTTGAAACGACGGTTATGGGATGACGGTTAAGGAAAATGACTCATCAGTCATGACGACTCTCCTGCCCAAGAAAACTGTTTATGTGCTGCAATAAAAGAGATGTGTGTTCATGTGTATCATTAAGCCATACTTTTCCTTAGGGCAATGCCACTAAGCTTTCAGTACTCAGGCCAAGAGGCAATCAAGCATTGAGAGTGCAAGCACTGCTATCAGTAGATATTTGATAAGTAGAATTGGGGGTGTGGTGGAGGTGAGCAAGGGTCAGCTGGCAGTGAAAGACTGCTGCTACTGCTAGTCAAGTCAATTTTATTTATATAGCCCTTAATAACATTGCAGTCTGAAAGGGCTGTACAACCTACATTTCACATGGAAACAAACAACACCCCCTTAACCTGCTCCTTCCCCCGGGCAAGGAAAATCTTCCATAAAAAACACATGGGGGGAAAAAAAAAGGAAAGAAACCTTGGGAAGGGACCACAGAGGGAGGAATCCACCCCTCTAGAACAGTTAAGAGAGTCTAGAGTCTGGATAGTAACCTGACTCGCCAAATGGATTGTTAGACACAGGTCCATCTGGGGAGCTGTCCGTTGAAAATGTTTGAAGAAGGGCAGGCACTTTTCAAAAAATACTTGGCAGCTGATTGGCTGAACCATCTGTCCTGTTGTCACACCTAAACAACGCCTGTAGCTATCAGTACAACGCTGATTGGTCAGTTCAGTTTTTACTGTCTCAGTCACAATGAAGTCAAGCCGGAGTCAAGCCAGAGTCAAGCCGAAGATGGCTGGCTGGAGATATGGCCGGCAGACCGTCTGTATGCACGCGTGTAGTGAAGCAACTAACCTCGGAGATGACTTCTTGGACCTCGGGATCTGAGGTGCTCTGGCCCATTCTAACCACGCCTCTTCATGAGGATGGTCCATCAATGGCCACTGGAAGGAATACAACACAGGAAGTTGTGATCAAATATGCATGAACACACACACACACAAGTTTTTGAGCGAATGTCAAACCGCAGAACTCTGAAATCCCTAGTACCTACATGGTAACCAGTTCCCATCTTTCCATTCTACCATCTCCAGTGATCGTCTTACCCCAAACAAACGCTCTGGGCTAGGTCTAGGGAATTTCTGAATGGCTGCACTACTGTATGTTGACAGATTAATACAATGTACTTGTTTGTTCCCAAAACAAATTTCCCCCCAGTGTTTTGCAGGTATTTTCACAAAAAGACTGATATAAATACATTTTCCTTTCTTCAATACAGTGAGAGTTCTGCTTTACATTCACATTCCAGATGATGTGATGACAAGTGTGATGGGTGGCACTGATGGAAGAGTTGCTCCATCACATACCACTCAGTCTGAACAACAGCCTCCATTCACTAACAAACAACAGCTAGACTATCTTCGCCCGCTGAACACCACCAGGTTTGCTACTCCTACTGGATGGACAAAGAGTCAGAGCAGTGAACACAAGCAGGCTCACACAGAAAGGCCTAGGCTGGTGGCATGGCATGCAAAGCAGGGTTGCTCATGGAGCGGAGCAGTGGTGTAAGGTAGATGAACAAGCATGAAACAAACAGAATAACCGTTTGCCAATGCAGTGAAGGACTCAACCTAGCCTTGAGATAAGTGGCAGAGGAGACCGCCTGTGCATGAAATCAATAATAGGCAGCAAGTCAAAGCAATGATAGGCAGCATTTACAAAAACAATCTCGTCTTTTAAACAAGAAATACTTTTTTAGAGTAAGGTCAGTCCAGCACTTTAAAAGTGCAAATAGGCCTAATATGATGCTTGAAGCTTCTTCTTTTTCAGACTTCACTCACTGCAAGTCATGTGACCATTACATCTTGAATGATTGGCTGTTATTTCACGTTACTTTAACCACCCCCAAAAGTACACTCCTGCATGGCGTGCACACAGTAACAAATGCCATATTGCATAGACCATTAAAAGATGGAGACAGATGTCCAGATTTTTCATCCACCCTCTGAGAAGTGCCCCTATAGAGCTAGAAGGAGTGAGCACCTCCCTCCATAATGACCTATTGCTATTGTCCTCAAACAATAAAGCTAGTGTTGTTGACACTGTCTGGGTGTAGACCAAGGATGGGCAGTATTTATGTTACATGTATTTGAAATATGTATTTGAAATACAAAATGGTATTTTGTCATTTGTATTTGATACGGTTGTTGAAAATTGCATTATATTTTGTATGAAAATACTTTAGTGTTTTGTATTTTGTAGTTTAAAAATACTATAAAATACTTTCTGTGAGACGTTTACTTGGTGCAGCCTGATTGGTAGCCTGGTGTAACCAGACCCAAAATGAATTTAGGGTCAAGTAACAGACAGTTAGGAGGTATTCGTAGATTTTTCACCCCACACAATGTAAATGCATTGCAAAGACTATTCTGACATATTTTTCTGTGCGGTCTGCACCGCTTTGTTTGTGTTACTATTTACAGAGTTTGTAGAAATGCTAGATTATTTGAACCGCATGCATATAGATTTGGCAGCTAGCAAACTGAGTAAATATTTACTGAATAAAGTGTATTATCTTAATAAATTAACTAAGTAAGAGAGATCAGCCAACAAACAGGAAGTGGGGAGGGGCTTCCAAGCCAGAATCATATTATCTTTTTGTTTTGTTGTTGTTTTCGTCCCGCTGACTTTACCTTTAGTGGACAATGTTTGAAAGCACACAACACATTTTCTTTGCTTAACAAATTTGACATACAGTATGCAACCAGTCAAGGTGCAGACATTGCTTCTGAGGAAACAACCTCATCATGCAGAAGACTGACTACATGTAACTAACTGATTCAGTTTACAGGTGAAGGGCTAGGCTAGATCAAGAATGATTGCTATGTTTGTGAAGTGCATGCTCTGTTGGAAAAGTTTTTGTTGTTGTTGTATTTTTAAGATCCACAAATACATCAGTTTATTTTGATACATTGTGTGCATGGCTGCTGCATTGTGTAGTTTATTTTGATACACTTACAACTGGGGTATTTGGTATTTTATTTAAAAATACATGTTGGTGCATTTTTGCACATCCCACTGTAGACCAATTTAATCCCCATACACATAACCATGCTTGTTTTTAGTCTCACACACACACACACACGGTATTTTAAATAAACACACATAACTAAACAAACAAGCCTATGAAACTGATTCACTTCAATCTGCCTAGAAAGGGATCTAAACATTATGTATAATATAATTTACATTTAGATGTTTTCATGATATATATATATATATATATATATATATATATGCACAGGATTATATTCATGAGGTTGCCAAGGTGAATGCAGAGGACATGTTCAGCTCACGTTTATTAAAGTAGCCTACTGCCAAAATAGTTTTGCATTATTTCCAACCCTTTGAAGTGGCACCTTACAGATGGATCACACCACTTGGTAGGATCGTTTGGCCTGGGTGTAAACACAGCATATTTACAGTAGGAAACTGAATGAATACAAGGACGGAATGTTTTTCTTTTTAAAACATTGATCTCAAACGATGCTGTCGCAGTGGGAATTACAATAGCATAATCCTTACAATGCACATTGTGGACAGCAAAAAGATGCTGTCCTGCACAAGTGGGATATCCCGTCATTAATGAACCCGCATAAAACGATAAACATCCATTATCAAAAGCATGCGTTTGTCCTCTTTAAAATTAATTCTATCAAGGTTATAAACACAAATTATGGATAACGGTTTGCTTTACCTCGTGGGCACCAGAATCAGTGACATCATCTGCCCATTACAGTTTTGATTATAACGCTGTTTTCAATCGTATATTATATAATTTGATTAGTATAATGTGGATTATTTTACAGATCTAATCTACCCGAAGAAGGGTCGTAGACAATATAGAAATTGGGTGTGGGGGGATTATTTCGGTACTACCGGCAGTATATTTGTCACCGATTCAATTATGCTACAGAATGACGGCTAACGTTACCATACTGTACCGTACCGTAATAGCTACCGGGTTGGATGTTTACTATCTGTAGGGTGGTCGCGATTACAGACGACTAAAATATAAACATTGTGCATGATGCTTTTTTCCTTTTGACCTCCACCAGGACAGTATCAGCTCTAGAAGGTTACCGTATATTGACTTACTTTAACTAATCTTTCAAAAACAACTGAAGCACTGAACAGGAAATATTGACAACCGCAAAACTATATTAATTGTCATCGTATTGTCAATAATAACGAGACAGACATTCAATAGATACGTGTTTCACAAAAAAATACATACCTGATCTGGGTGATGTCCCGTTAATTTCGTTGACACAGTCAAAAACACATGCGGAAATGTTTGGCAAAACTCCGCCTGATTTTTAATGTCATTCATTTTGTCCAATCGAGAACTGCAAACTGGAAGGCATCAACCAATCGAAATCCAAGGATGGAGCCGTAGCGATATATCCCACCTACTTTCATGTAAAAATGTTGATGGTCGAACACAACAACCAATAAGATATTTGCCCTGTCAAACCGTATTGCTGTCAAATAATGTTCTTTGTGGCAACACTTAATCTACGATCTGCATTTGATAGAACGTACAAATCTATCAAATTTCTAATTACTTTACGAAATCAATAGTATTATTATTATCTTATATTATTATCAAATATTATTCTGGCTTTACATAATTCAAATTGATTTTGAATAGCTGTCGAAGTTGCAGTATGGATGTGTGTTATGCAACATGAATACTTGTATTGTAGTAATCAGAGAATAGCATGTCTTTCACCATGTCACCGTCAGTGACCGACTACACTACTCTGCCCCCTCGTGGCAATGTGCTGGAGGTGCTGCTGATAGGGCTTAGCCACCTTCATCAAAACAATGCTACCTCTCCATGTAAATGTTGATCTATATCAACATTTACATGGAAGTGTCACATTTTATTAAACAAAAGACAAGTATCCAAATATTTATTTTAAATATCTTATCTTTATTTTGATCTGATTTATGACAATTACAGATCTGCAATAGGCTTGTGTGGCCAATATGGGTGTTTGCCCTTATCCAGTTTAGTCTCTGGGAAGGTTTCATTGAGATCATCGATGGTCATCTGGTCGAACGGGATCATGTTCCTAAACTTATGCAGCTGTGGAAATACAGACGTTAGCGCCAGTCAAGGTCAAGTCTTACAATAAGAAAAACGTCAACATTGGTTAAAGAGGAGTCCAGCATAGCATACATCTAACTCAGTTACCTGTTTGTCATACTGAGCCATGCGGTCCTTGGACCCTTCAATATAGGACAATGCACTTTTGTTCTGTTGTGAGAAAGTATTAACAATTAGTGATGTGCAACGGAATAAGCGTTTTCCTTAGAAAACCTTCAGCAGTTATTTATGTCTTGGTGTTGCTGATATTCTTCCAGTAATGTACATTGCAGTATGTAATGGGTTCATTCATAGTGGTTTAAAAACTATATACTTAGGAATTCCATCCCCACCACCAACATTGAACAGCACATAAGATAGTAACATTATAACAGCAGTGATTACTGGTTCAATATTCCAGCACTACTTACAGTCTCTGCCTCCTGCGCGTTAATCACACTGGTCTGAGTGTCGACGGGCTCAGGGACACGTAGGGACTTGAACTGTGTGTAGAGAGCAGAACATCTGCGAGTACTGTCCACAGGGAATGGACTTTAACAGAACTTTGTTATTATTCAGATATCTTTGCACAGTCATTACTACAGTGGCCCACCCATAGAGCTATATAAATGGGCCCACCACCACACTGACAACATGTAGTCAAACCTACCTTTGCCTCAAAGTCATCCACCATTCCAGGTTTGGCTACTGCCGACCTGTAGTAACTCCAGTCAATAGCTGCAGGGGTCTCTGGCAGGGAAGTTAGCCTTGTAATTGGAAAAACAGCAAGATGGCAAAGTAGCAATAATCATTAGTCAGATGTACATGTGCACACAACATTGTGTTATGAATTAAGAGGGTCTTCTAACTCATGAATGTGTGTTTCGTTATTAATGAGTTAGAAGACCCTCTTAATTCATAACACACTTGCTGCAACTATTTGTAAAATGTGGAGAATTGGCAAAATGTTGCCCCTCTCTTTCCAAGAGAGGAACTTACCTGGCAGCAATGGCATCAGTGCGAGTCTTCAAGGCATTGAACATGCCACGCTGGTTGTGGGGTACACGCTCTGCAAATGCCACCCAGTCAACAGCCTTCAGGGCTGCACGACGGCTTGCCATTATGTCTGTATGTAAAACAGACACAGCACCCCAAAAAATAACAAGAATAAATCATGCTATGCTATGAGTGAGATGAGCAGGCTACTGTATAGTAAATAAAACGCAAACTAAGAAGAGGCACACTTTTGTTTTCACATTTCATTGTTCAACACACAATACTGAATCGATAACTGTCCCATTGCTCCTTAAAGATAAATGTAAAGTACAGCAACATATCCTACTACAAAAACTAAAGTATGCTTTACGGTATCTAAGGATGAAAAACAACTGTATCGGTATTGACAACGGGCGACTTACAGTAAACGTCTGAATCTAACTAAATGTAGACTATGGTAAATGAAAAACAAGTGATAACTACAATAGCAACATTAGCTCACTCCGGCTAGACAATGTCAGGATGAGTTCTGGCGTAGCCTAAATATATTTAAGAACTGGATACCGAAAAAAGGCGACGTTTATCTTTGTAGCTACTGCAACAGTAAATGTGACAGCTTCGCATGTCATTACTTAGAACATGATTTTCATTCAATGGATGGCTGCATATTAAACATATTCCACATACCCTCACCGGCCAGTCGCAAGCGATATGCGGCTGTGGAGCTAAAGGGCTTCTTCTTCACTTATAAATAGATAGCGGGTTTTGCGCACTACCGCCCTCTAACGTAGTGGTGTGCTCAGTGTACAGCGCTCCAAATATAAAACCAGCGCTTGACATATCTTCAAGCCGGTTGCAAGCATATCTATATTTACATAGCTTACAATCGACATTTACCAATGAGAATGTGAATATACAGTAGGATATATATCGTAAAAATTCTTTGTTTTTTACTTTAGCATTTTCAACTTATTTATTTCCATGTCAGAGGGTGTTTATTTGATATGTCCGTTAACTTTCTTTTTGAATAAACAGCATCAGAAATCCGACAATACATCGATTAAATTAAGAATAAGCAAATTCCTACACTATTTTATCGTGTAGCATAGGCCTAGCAGGTAATACCTGTTATATTGTTTGTTTATCAGAAACATCCTTACACTCAGCTATCTGACATGGGTGTAGGGTATAGGCTTACAATTAGTGGACTGCTGGTGCCATAGCCCTATAGCAATATTGTTACACAATGCTAAAATTAATAGTAAATGTAAAACTCATCATTAACAATAAAGGCAATGATAGATTAGGCTATAGGCATATAGAGGTTATACTGCTTGCCTGCTGTAGGCTAAATTTATAATGTATAAAATATTACGATATTTGTCAACCAACTTTAGTCTAGGTAATATCCATCCATTATAATTATGTTTTTAGAAATTGACCTGGATACCACAAGACACACACAATGCAATCTGCTAATTGTATAATTTATTTTGTATTTATTTTATTTATATTGTTTATTTGCTAAAATCAATTTTACAAGTTACAGGAAATTTAGATATGAAAACCATGTACACAGTACAGATATAAATATATTTAATAAATACAATTTTCCTGGGTGTTCTGCAAGCAATGTTTAAGGGCTTATGAACACAAACTGTAGCCTATTTTACATCGTTAAAATTTCCAAAGAAAAGAATACAAAGAAAGAACTAGTCTATTTATATTACTTCCTTAAAGGCCACGTTGTGATAGTAAAAATACACTAATCTAACACATATGTTCTAAAATATCATTTGAATCCATATGTTTACAGAACATAAAAGTCAAAAAGGAAAGTATGTGGACATACACATTCAGACAGCACCTTGCTGTTTCAAACTGCAATTGTATCCAAAGACTGATGGAATAAAAATACAAATGAATGAAGAGAAACTGTGATTAAAGAGCAGATTGGTGTGAAGGCACAAACGCCAATCTAAGTACTTTTTGTTTCTTTTTTAAACATAGGCTATAAATTTTCCTGGAGGACTACAGTAACATAATATTGTAGTTTTAACTGTTAACTTTGGCTATAAATCAAATAGAACAAATGTTTCTTACATGGTCAGATTTACTGTAAAAATAAGTTTGGACTAATGATTTAGGGTTTGTTTGTGTTTGTTTGTTGTAAAACTACAATATAGTCAGATATTGACAAATTAATTTGTATGTTGCTTCAGAAGCCTCTGCTCAAATGTAAACATCTTGTAATTTCTTTAAAGGCTATATGTTTTGTTTTTTTGTGGGGTACAAGAAAAATCGGTTGACATCATACAACTTTGCATTTAAACACCCCATTTAGGACAAACATCATCCTTATTCATAAGTATAGGCCTATTTGCAATCATGACCAGAGAGCAATTATCTTAACAATTCATCCATAAGACATTCTATGACAAATAGTACATTCCATAAGTGACGGGTCCATTGAACAGTCCTGGAACGGGCAATGAGGGCCTTGGGAAGGCGTTTGAGTGTCCATACAAGGATGGGGACCCAATGTGAGCCCCGAGAGGGAATGGCAATGCGAATGCAGGCAGGACGGGCTTTGAGGCTAGTTTAAACTTCTCCAACTCGGCCTCTTGTAGTCTCTTTGCTTTAGCTCTCCTATTTTGGAACCATATTTTCACCTGTGTCTCCGTTAGGTTGAGTGAGTTGGAGAACTCGGCTCTTTCGGCGATGGAGAGGTATTGTTTCTGACGGAACTTGCGCTCCAGCGCCAGAAGTTGTGAGGTAGTAAAAGGTGTTCGAGGTTTTCTGTTGTTTTTGTGTTTTCGTAAAGTACATTGAGTTGGACTTGAACTTCCTGTAAGGCAAAAAAAAAAAAGAAGAAAATTCTTAATTTACGTTATAGCCTATAAGATTCATTGATGATGCTAGGCTATGATGACAAATATTGTTTTCTATCTTTGACTTATATTACATCCAATAACAGCAATAATAAACGGAAATATAAAGAAAAAAAAGTGTAATTACATTTATTTTTATTTTAACGAATTCTATTAAGTTAAAATAAATAATATATTTTCTCCCCGGCCCATTTACACGTGAACGAACATTTTAAATGTCATATGCAATCGATTTGTAGCAATAGAAAACACAAACACGGACCGAGAATAGAAAACACGAACACGGACCAAGACAAACTTATGAGAGGGACGGACTTACGAGTAGGAGTAGAAAAGGAGGACGACTGGAACCAAGTGCTCTTATCTTTCTCACAAAATTGCGGACTGTCTTCGCTTGGACAGCTGGACACACTCGGTGAACTCTCCGCAGAAGCGTTAATGTCTGCGTAAAACGTCCTTGGCGAAAACTGGGAGCTCTGCGCTACCACTGGCTTCTGGAGGACCAAGCTCACATCAGTGGCTGTGTAGGAAGTCCGACAGGTGGTCTTGGAAATCAACGATTCAACACTAAACGGAAGACTGCTCCGTTGGGTTTTGTATCCTTTGTCGGTTGTCATATCTTTTGGTTGAATATCCTCACCGTCCGTATCAGTTTCCTCTTTTTGGCTTGCTAGTTTAGTGTCTTGGGACGGCGACCCCTGTATAGGATTCATCATCATACAAGAGGACGGGGCCATGCACCTCCGTATGGCCAGTTTAGAGGAACCGAGTCGGTGAGTGTGTATATTGTCCAATGTGTCTACCCGCTGTCAGAAAGTTATACCCAGTAGCTTTAGGCACTTAGATAGATAGGGTCGTCTATAAGAGGGCAGTGAATGTTCCCCTCCTCAAGCCGTCCAATCAGCTCGTCAAGTTGGGCTCATGACGTCTCTAACTCCCGTTCCGATTGGCCTATTGCCTTCCAAGGACATCAATGGGCCTTTGAAAGGAACGAGAAGTTAATCATACAGACCCCATGCCGTGCATGGGTATTGATGGCTCACGGGGTTTTGTCTCCCCTCAACACTGTCGACCAATTTTACTGCAATTAACCAGCGGGGAGGACTCTTGGCCATTTGCATCTATTAGCTGTTCACTCTGGAACTTTATGTTGAGTTATTATCACTCTAAATAGGCCTATACATAATCAAAATAATATCAATATAGCTTGAAAATTCTGCTTAGGACTGTTTTCATTTATTTATAAAACATTTTTGGGAGGGGTTGGCCAATGTATTTTTGATAGCTATAGACAAAACCTATGCGTTGTATATTTTTATTGCTTAAGTCTATCAAACGAAATACAATATGACCTATAAACATTTGCGAAAACAAATAATGAGATATTATTGAGATAAAAAAAAAACATTTCAACAATTTAAAACCTGATCACGAGTGCCTCGCATCACAATAGCCTCGGTTGAAAAGCAACAGGCGTTTTCTTTTTTTTTCTCTCTCCAGGTCAAACTATTTAATAAGCCAGACAAGTTGAATTTTGCAAGGCGCCAGGATCAAAAACGAAGATACCTCGGGGAGAAAAGGCAACGGTTAAGTCCACTTAACCAATTGTCCTCGGAATATTTCATAGTCAACTGCATATAGCTGGAAGGAAGCAAGTTCTGACGGTTAACTGTTTCATGTCTAGTCCTATATTTTATGATGGATGCATTGACATGGCTTTGACGGTTCTTGTTCAACCCTCACAGCTTGAAGATAATAACGCCAATACATTATTTACATGTAAGCATATACTGTACAGTAGGAGATGAAAGGTGTTAAATTAACCAAATAAAATCCACAATAAACTGGAAATATTGCTTTAGGCCTATACATTAGATATGATTTAACATAGCCTATAATGCCTATGTGTAAAAGGATATTATGTGTGCATATGATACATTAAGTGACATAATGTGAACAATGTTTATTGTTATTTTATAAATATGTATTGCATATTTTTGCTTTGTCCCCTGCACTAAATTAAGTCATATTTGATGGTAGGCCTACTATACTCACTCACCCCAAAAACCATCGATGCCCAATCACACACAAGTTATTGATTCAACCCACCTTGATTCAACCCACCATTCTAGAAACAAAAAGAATCACAATCTGCCTTTAAATACAGCTTCCAATTTGTTGCCTAATTGTAGAGGTTATTCATTAAGAACTTACAAAAATGTAAATTGTTTTTTAATGACTTACCATTGATACCATTGATCCATTAACCTTTCTGATAAATCAGATATAATGTTATGCAAACCTTTTCTACAAATCAGTAAAAAAAAAATACCTGGTGCTATAATTCACCCCTCATCTATTTAAGAAGACAAACTTTGGTTTAACAACACGTTTAACTCAAGTTACGCCTGATGTTTGACACCGCCCCTTCATTTCCTGTATGATAAACATTTTCAAACTTACACACCGTGACCTTTGTGACCCATGTGGTTTAGTTTTAGAGGTATACTCAACGTCTATCTGAGCTTCAGTGGTGTGCAAGATGGGGATTCATGTGTATACTGTGTAGAGGTTCACCCAGGTATACCCAGAGATACACACATGAAGTAGGCCAACAGTAACTCTTCCCCTGATGTTTTGTCCAGTGTATTTAGTTTCAGACCCCCTCTCCCTCAAACTAAAAGACATTTCTGTAACAGCATGCAGGCGAGTGAACTGTGTCAGAAGTCGTTACCGAGTTTGAAAGCAGATCGGCCTTTCAAGGTCGGCACAATCTCAATAGGAAGCACTTTCCCTTCAGTCAGGACCAGAAATGAACTGTGTTTTTTTCACATGTATATATGGGTTCATTTCCAACTTCATGCTTCACTGACACCACTTAACCTGTTCATAAAATAAAAGTGCCAGTTTTAGGCACATTATGGCAACCAGAGAAGGTTATTTATACATTTTACTAATTTGATGTGTTTTCTTAGATGGCACTTGACCCATCTTCAACCACTGTCCATTAAATAATAACATTTCATTAGTTTGCCTTGTTGGAAATGAGTGTCAATGCAAAGATGAGAGTCTACATGATGACATCCATCTCACGGTGAACGAAGAGCATAGCTAGCTCTCAGGTGAGGCAGCATCCATTGAGTACTGCTCGGTGAGCGCGTGAACCCGTGTGGGCCCGGCAGGTGAGCTGAACTGCCCACCTCCAGCGAGCGCTGCCCTCTGAACAAACCAACAATGCCATCATTTAAAAGAGTGAGGGAGTCATGGAACCGTTGACAGTGGCACACAGTGTTGTATAGGTACCAGGGTCCACTTTGCTGACATGGCAGTCTTGCTGGGGCCAGGAGCCATCCCAGGCAACATGGCTGCCACGGCATACAGACGTCCCCTTGGTCTGGTTGATTTGATGTTAGCCATGACCTGTTTGACATAATGGATGTGCCTGTTACGCAGTGTTGGTCAAGTTACTCAGGAATTGTAATAAGTTACTTATTATTACTTCTTCCGTAATAATATTACTTTACTTATTACTAGGCATTAAAAGTAATGAGTTACATTACTAGTTACATTACAACATTACTTTCACAATCACTACCCTGCCTCGCCCCTTCGGAAAAATTACAAACTGTGTAGCCAGCTCATTTTATAATTGAATTCTCTTCATTGGAACAATAATGAACCTCAAGAGTCAACAATCAGCATAAGTGAAAACATGGCAGCCTCTCAATCCAGATTATTGGAGGTCGGTTCAATTAGTTTACCCTAATTTTGCTAGGACAAGAAATCTAGTTCTCACAACTATTAGTTACGTGGATTAGTAATTGTAATAGTATTACTGTTTTGGAAATAATAATTAGTTACAGTACTGAAAAAAGTAATAAAATTACAGTAACTAGTTACTGCCCAACACTGCTGTTGAAACAAACACCACGCAAGCGGGGGACACTTACTCAACGTGTCCATAAAACCGAAAGGTAATAATATTCCTCTCCATGAGTCTTCTTTGATTTAAATGCACTGCCATGATCTGCATTTAGTCCTCTCTGCCAAGTATACCCATACACGTTTACCACCATGGCAATGCCCGTTTAAAAGCAGTTTATATAGCATTGCTTTGGTTAGCACAGAGCTGTGGAAAATATCTTGACCTTTCATTTTACTTAACAAGTCGATCCAATCCACATCAGGCCAGCTTCAAGATGGTAGTTAAACGCTAGCTGAACAGTTTCTGCCAAAGCCACTTCCTCTTGTGAGTCTTGAGAGCGCTGTATTTGAGGAGTGATGAAAGCAATGTTCTGCAGGCTCATTGCAACCTATTTTTTAACCACAGCAAATCAATATAATAGCACATTCTTTTGTCATAGCTGTCATTTTTATCACTGTCGCGAAATCACAATCGACTCAAGACACAGGCATTTACCATTGAATTGATTGATTAAACTGTTCAATGCACCATATTACAAACAAATACATTTTTAAAGCAACATTATCCTTTACACTTCAACACGTTTGTTCCCTTTGGCATTTTAAGAACCAGATGCATTTCTTGTGATGATTTCTTGTGACTATGCGCACCTTTGTTGCCAACTGAGATTGTTATGGAGAAAAACCACAAGAGGTGACAATACAATTGGCAATTTAGTCTGGCCTGCCTTTGGCCATAGAACTCAGCATTCTTGAGGAAAGTCTAGAGACAATGTGAGTGGGCGAGTTAGGTTGTCGATTGGGGATGAGGAACCTTGTGTGGTTGCTCTGTGGTCTCATTCACAAACCAAAGAATGTCACCACAATCTCATATGCTCTCGGCAGCCGATGTGATGCAGTGGATTTGAGAAATACCTCGGCAGGATCATCATCATTACTTTTCTCTTTTACTGTTGGCCGAGAAACGATTGTATAAATCACAGCAAACAAGGTATACAGTACATACAGAACTGTCTTTTCCACTTTATAATCTGAGTGTCTGTGTTACAGTTTTACTGGGACTATTTTTCCCAGTTAAAATGTTCAAATGTCATTATGCATTTATTATTTTCTGTTGCATGTAAATAACTTGACACATCAGTAAATGTAATACCACAGATAGCTCTGATAAATGTTTTACACATACAATAAAACAAAATGCTTAGGCAATGTTTTTTATTTTAATTTGTATTAATAATGACAGTATCCAATAAAGTAATGTGTAAAATGAAATGCCCAGACCCATCTGACACAGAGTACTGTTATCATATCCATGTCTTAAGGTTAGGGTTACCCCTAACATGTACCCCATACATTAAAATATATTATGTTAAAATCTGACATATTTAAAGGCACATATTATTTTTTTTTTGTTGTTTGTATTATTATTATTATTATTATTATTAGTAGTAGTAGTAGTAGTAGTAGTAGTAGTAGTATATTTATATTTATTATCAGGCCGTAATTATTATTTATTTATGCATTTAAAAAAAAGTGTATTTGTATTATTAGAGCACATTTCAGAAATAAAGTATATAATGATGAGTATATACATACATACAAAATTAAATCAATGATTGCCTAACATGTTGAATTATGTTTAACCTTTTAATGTGAAGTAAGTTTCCTTTATGAACATGGATTTATTTATGTTGCATTAGACTATGACATAATCTGCCAGCCTGTATTATGTATATATTTAATGTCCCCCTTAATTGGAAAAACTTCTTGTATAAAAGTTGAATAAATTAGCAAAACATTGCCTTATATGCCTTTTCTTGAATAATTTAATAAGTAGTTTTTTCCTATTTGGCCACAGTTGTCTGATAAAAATAATAATGTTATTGCAGACACTAAAGATCAGAACTAATGTGTGTTTGAATGTCTCCAGATTACAATTTCAAAGTCCCCCCGTGAAAGAGTCAAACAATGCAATGGGGGGGGGGGGGGGGGGGGGGGGGGGGGGGAAGCTAGGGGAGTTGTGCTTTCAGACAAATAGGCATGGGTTCTATTCTGAATAGGGGCTGTTAGGGAGCAGCCGGATTGGTTCTCAGTAGACTGAGAGAACACAGCGTATATCGGCTACGGGCTGTCTTCCTCTCCGACCCAAACACAAACAATCTGACACGGCCTGGCAACTTTAACTTAGCACACTGCCCTGTATTCCTTCACCCCAAGGAGGTCCTCCCTGCTCCCCGCACCCTTACTAGCTGAGAGGCGAGGGTCTATATACGGGAACGTGGACGAGGGGTGGTAAAGCCCCCACCCCCAGTATTTAGCTGTTAGCTTAATGATCCCGAAAACACAATTGCACTTCTCTGACTGTGATGGTACAGCAGCGCGAGCAAGCCCAGAGGGCTGATCCTTGCTGAGCGGACAGAATAGTACCAGTGGTGGAATCACAGTACGTTGAGATGGAGCGGAGCGGATGGGGCCACTTGTTTGGATTTTAATGTTTTTCAGGCCAAGGACCCCTTGGCTGGTAGGAAAACGGCACAGGAAATGCCATCCCATATACGGTATAAAATAGTGGTCCCCAATCCTGGTCCTGGAGGGCCGCTGCCCTGCATGTTGTAGATGTCTCCATGCTCCAACACACCTTCTAATAAATAGCTCGTTATCAGGACCTAGTCGTTTGAATCAGGTGTGTTGGAGCAGGAAGACATCTAAAACATGCAGGGTGCGGCCCTCCAGGCCCAGGATTGGAGAACCCTGGTATGAAATATATAGTTGCCGGGCCAACAATAATGTGTAGGGCGGCCTATGTTCCATGTATAAAAGTAATTCACTAACTAAGCCATTAAAATAGACAGATTTATACTTAAGTTATAGCACAGGTTATAGCCTATTTATATTTATGTTCTGCCATTTTATTTTTTGGGCCAAAATAATTTCGAGGATTCCCCTGCAGTACCTCTGAGGACCACCTCTGGGTCAACCTGTTGAAGACCTCTGGTGTAGCCTACAGGGATGAGCCCTTTCGCCTTGAAGACACCGCCGATGTGCTAGACCGCTCGAGAGCTTGGGCGTCCATTAGCCGTGCCGAGATGTCAGTTGTTTGTCACACATTAAAAAACCCACAATTCGAGTCCAACCTGCACAATGGCTCTTTTGTGCTGCTTCTATACAATCATAGTTCAATTTATTTTGCTTTACTTATACCTAGTCTCCCACACTGCATATGTCGTCCAATGAGCTCCAAGTGCTCTTTTGACCACTCCGCTAGGCATCTGCTGCCCGTAGCCTGCTTATATCTGCATTCTAATGCGCATATCCTGCTGAGATGTTAACTTTAGGCCCTCAGTAATTGATGGCTTCCACACTTCAGCCGAGGGGGGGGGGGGGGGGGGGGGG
>JAODOY010002721.1:0-11977 GCA_025399855.1 Forbesichthys papilliferus | reverse complement strand
ACCTTCCACTCTTTCTCTCTCTCTCTCTCTCTCTCTCTCTCTCTCTCTATCTCTCTCATACACACTGGTCCCCTCCTGATTATCTCCCCCCCCCCATTGTTTTCCTATACGATCTCATTGTGCTATGCAGAGGCATGGCGGTGAATGTTGAAGTTGAGCAGAGGGCTCGTGTTTGTAGAGTTTCTACTTTCTGAGATGTCTTTTTTTTTTCTTTTTTTTTTAAGAATACGGTCGGCGTGGGGATGAGCCGACCCGGGTCATTGGGTGTTTGGGGGTGGGGAGGCTAAATTAGAAACCAAAGCTTACGAGGAGAGAGAGAGAACAAAGTAATGACAGAAGTAGAGAGAGAGAGAGAGAGCGAGAGAGAGAAAGTGGGGAGCCAATTAGAGATCAGAAGAGCGGGGAACAGGTAATTAGACGGAGGAGGAAGGAGACGTTAAAATGGAAGCTTGGTTTCAATTTCTCTGAAAGCCGCTATCTTTTGACTCCTGCCTCGTTCTCCTGGGAACATCAAACAGCGGATATAGTGAAATTGTCACGTGAGAAAAAAGAAAAGGAACCCCACATTGTTTGCTTATAAGCAGAAGGAGGAGAGAAACAGACTTTGTAGGAGGGGGAAATTAAACAAATGCAAACAGAAGTCAAGTTTATGGCCACGGGGAAAAGAAATTCTAGATATAAACATGCTTTTGGTATTTTTTTTCTCTCAATACGACTCTTATTTTGTCTTTGTTTTGGCGTCATTGATGTTCTTGCCAGAGAGACTCATCTGATTTGCAGTCTGAAAAAGCTTTGATCTCATGGGACAATGGAGGAGAAAGTGTGTGTTGTGTCTCTGTACATGTACGCGCTTGTGTGTGTGCGCGCCCGTGTGTATCTTTGTGCGTGCGCGCATCTGTGTCTTCCGTTTGTTTGGCTGTTGATTTTTTGGTTCTGAGTGTGTGTGGTGTGTGCACGTGTGCCCGCGCACGTCTGTGATGAACGTTGCACTACCACAAGCATCTCAGCGCACAGTAACAGTGAAGCCGGTGTCCAAATATCCACATATGCCAACATGCACTTCCGTTTGGCGTATGAGTGCACACGTGTGCATAAACGGTCAGCATGCGTGTGTGTTGGTCTGCTTTAGCGTGCACGAATAAGTGTGTGCGTGCTCGCATGCGTGTGCGCGCGCGCGTGTGTGTGTTGCGTTAGTGAAGGAATGCACATTTGATTGGGTACAGACTGCACATAAATCTGGACTCTAACTGCATACAGGCACACAACACCAACCCTGACCCCAACCATCCCCACCCATACCACCACCCCTTCCCTTGCCATGCCCCTTGCCCCCAAGGCCAGTACGCATGGCATCGTCCACTGAAACGCCAACCCTAGCATCTGTGTCTGTGTGTGTGTGTGTGTGTGTGTGTGTGTGTGTGTGTGTGTGTGTGTGTGTGTTTTTGTTCCAGTACACGCACTCATGCGCATGTAACGGTACCCGTAAACAGATGTGTTTATGTTTACATGGAGCGTTAAAGCACCATGGCTAAATTGCCACTGGGTACCATGAAACACAATGGAACTATGCAAAATAAAATCAACGATATTTTTTCTTTTTTTTTTTTCTTCTTTTCTTTTTTGAATTTGCCTCAGATGTGTCCTGTTGTAGCTCTCGAGCACGCAACATCAGGGTCCTATCTGCCATGTGTTCGCGAAATGAGAGCAAATACCTGAGAAGTTATAGGGCGTAAAGAGTAGATGCACACAGTAAGACGTCTGGATGATTCGAAGGATCTTTTCCACACACGCACACACACAAACATTTTTTTATATATACACCATACACAGTATCTACAGATGTGACAAGAATCTGTCTGATGTTTGAACCAAATCACCCATTTAGAAATGATTGATGAGTGAAAACCTAAACAACTAAAATATTTGGCTGACACAGCAGTAGCACCTATACTGTAAACACAATTGTTGTGAGATTATGGAAAGATGAATTTGATCCTTAATCTTTCCACATCTTATGTATTTACAGTGTTTTGGAAGTGAATTTATTATATCATCTGTATAAATTATCATGTTTGTGTAGACACATTTTTTTGTTTTTGTGTGGGGAAACTTTAGAGAACAGTATGTGGTTTTCCTTCATCCAGTTATAAATAATTGTATTGGATGTCTACAGTAAATAGGAATGGGATGAAAAGTCGTTCCCTATTAACTCACCATGCTACATAACTAACCTGAAAAGAAAAAAAAACTGCAGAGAGACATTGAACATGTTCTGTTGTAAGTGAGAGTTTTGCACCTCTTCCACCCAACCAATATTTCTTTCTGTTCAACATCACACCTCACTTGCAGTTAAAGCAGGAGAGAGAAGCCTTCTTTTCTGGCATGGGAAACCGTTTTTTCCTGGACTGGTCTTGAGAGATCTGCTTGCAAAAGATTTTCCCACAACAGCCAAAGCAATTTCATTGCTTGTTTAAAACCTAAAGTGACAGTGCTTGTTTGGAATAAAGAAATGCAAGTCCTTTTGGATGAGGGCAGAGATCTAAAACACACAAGAAACCTGCAAAACATAGGCTAGCTTCACGTATAAACTTTCCAGCGAGCACCAGGTTGAACTTAAACACCACCTTTATGGCCCGACATTCAACTCTGAACCTCAACCCAAGAATTTTAATCCTGACCCCATTGCAGGCCAGAAAGTTGTCGTTCTAACCTCAGATAGAGTTCCATCTGACAGATGGAAGCCAGACATGTAACACATCTGAATTTACATCAGCGATCAAACCACAGATAAAAATATGATCCGTTATGGAGAATGAAGCTCCTGTGTAAAGGTTTGCATTTATCGATGTGTGTGTGTGTGTGTGTGTGTGTGTGTGTGTGTGTGAACACAAACGCACACATACACATACACACACATGCACATCGCTATGCAGTCCAAACATGCATGTACATGCGCACGTGAACACGTGCACACACAGAGGCAGGTCACGGTCGGCAGTTGTAGTGAACCCCTGTGTTTCTGTAATGCAATCCTCCCGCAGAGAATGTTCTGGTTTCAACCCTGCCCTAAGGGGTGCGGTCCCACTGCCAGGTACGCACACACAAGGCCGCCAAACCTCCGGGGCTTGCCCTTGAAGTCGGGACGTACAGTATCCTTGACTGTATAAAAGTTACTCAATTTAATAATGTTATGCAACAACAACAACATGGCTCTCTGGATATGACTTATCTCAGTTCACGCTGCTCGTACAAAGGAGCAGTGTTCTACCTCCCAGGGGAGAATGGGACATGTCAGCGTTCAATCTGAGCTCAATCTGAGCCATAGAGTCCCTTCATGTCTGGTAACCATCTCTGGCCATGTGGCGGCAGACAAAGGGAAACGGTTTGGGTAGGATTCTGCCGAGCAGAACTTTTCGTTCTGTTACAGATTATGTTCGTACCTGTTTTTGTTCTTCTAAAGGCAAACCGCACACACTCGCAACTGCGCCTCGCGTACGTAGCTCGAGGGCGCTTACATCAGAACGCGAAAACGTCGGGCCGATTTCGGGGCGTTTTGATGCTAATGGGGGATGTACGGCAGGAGAAGCCAGCGGGGTGATGAGCTCCAAATGTGCAGCCGTCACTGAGAGATGCTTATTGCTGCTGACAGGTGATGGGGATTTTAGCGGTTGGCGTGGTTGGGGGAGGTTTAGCGCTTTGGAAAACAACCTGGTTGTTCTGGCTGACTGGTTTTAAGGTGTGTGTGTGTGAGAATGTGTAGCTGTTGCCCAGTTCCATCTTCAGCCTTCAGCTCAGAAGCTACTGATCTAGGCGATAATTTGACCAATTGTTTTCATGCTAACGCTGAAACCTTGGTATAGCCTTAGCGGTAGCATATAAACAATTGGTGTATATTTATTTAGAATCAATCAGTCAGGCATCACATGTGTTGATATAGTTTTGGCCCTGCCACACCTTTAGCAAGTGTGCCAACTGAAGCTGTCCGCCTTAATATAAGTAGCTAGGCCTATATGTAATTGGTAACTAGGGCCTACTTAGTCATCAAAACTAAATTGTTTGGTGCGTGCCGACATTCATGTAATTTGCGGGTGAGTCACAGGAAGTAGGTGCGGACTGTTAGAGATCACAACAGGTTTGCTAAGCGCCATTGATAACATGTTAAGGTAGGCTAAATGTTTCGCTGGGGTGTTTTAAGTGGTCCACTTAATCGCTTGTTCCCCTCCGGGCCTTTCTGAGTGGGATAAAAGTGGGACAGAATAAGCACTAATCGGGATAAATAAGCGTCTGTTGTTTTGACCCGGGGCAAAACAGAGATTACCTGAGAGTTAAAGAGGGGATAAATAGAGAGAGAGAGAGAGAAAGAACTATAGATTTAAAGAAAGGGTAATGAAAGACAGAACATTGCAATGGGGAAAAAAATTAAAGGAATATAAGACGAGAAATATGCTAAATAAGTCCTGCAATGTGGACGTGAGTGTGTGTGCGCGTGCGTGTGCTTGTCTTTGTGTGTGGTTTAGAACAGAGAGAGAGAGAGAGAGAGAGAGAGAGAGAGAGAGAGAGAGAGAGAGAGAGAGAGAGAGAGTGAGAGATGGGGGGAGAAAGCCATCACATTGTGCAATACAAATTTCTCACCTGTTTAACATGTTCTGCCCATAATTACAGTTATGAATCACTCAGTTTGGCTGTCAGTGTGCGTTGCGTGCAAGCGTGTGTGTGTGTGTGTGTGTGCGCGTGCGTGCGCGTGTGGGTTAGACAACCAAGGAATGGGGAGTGAGATGAGAGAAAAAGAATGGAAAATAATTATAGAGCGCGGAGATAAGAGTTAGGGGAGTGTGTATGAGTGTTTAGTAGGGGGTTGGCTCACAGTGGAGGTCTTTCAGCAACTCTTATACTCTGGTGTCACACAGAGCAAATTGGAGCTGAAAGGTGCCTCTCAACAGTAAGGAACCATGTGTCCGTCCATCACAATTACAGCTCCTTTAGTCTGTTTGGTCCCATGTCGTACATCTTTCACTGCCCTACACGCTCACACACACAAGTGTGAGCGCACGCACGCACGCACGCACGCACACTTGCACACACATGCCTCTCCTACTTCAACATTTTTTCATGCTATCTTCCTGTGTTCCACTCATTATTTAGTAATTCACCCATTACGTAAAAACACACATACGCGCACACCCACACGCCCACCCACACACGCACACAAACTCACAAGTGCACACGTAGGCACACACACACTCACACACACGTGCAAACATACGCGCGCACATTTCACTGTGTATACAAGTAGAATTTAAATGTAATACACATATGTAATGCCTCACACGTGGAAACAAGTTCTCACTAACACTAACACTCACATGGAAACATAAAACACCTAGATCTCTGTAAAGCTAAACAAAAACTCAATGGCATGCATTCATGTACACACATACTCCCACACACACACACACACACACACACACACACGCACACACAATTGACAAATACACACACATTAATGTATGATTGTAAAGCGAGCCACATGTCTTTGTATTTGAGGACACCGTCTTGGAATCATTGGGTGCGCATGAGCACTCGTGCACGTGTGTGAAAAGAAGAAAGAAAGATGCCTGTGTGTGTCTGTGTGTGTGTGTGTGTGTGTGTGAGCACACATATATAGGATTGCCTGTGTGTGGGTGTGTGTGTGTGTGTGTGTGTGTGAGCACACATATATGGGATTGCCTGTGTGTGTGTGTGTGTGTGCGTGTGAGCACACATATATGGGATTGCCTGTGTGTGGGTGTGTGTGTGTGTATGTCCATGTTTGTGGTGTGGTTGTGTATACGTGTTTGCATATGTGTACAGTACGTGCATTAGCCCGACCACACATATGGGATTGTCTGGGTGAGTGTGTGTGTGTGTGTGCGTGTGTGCGTGTGTGTGTGAGTGACTGTTTGCCTGACTTGAGTGCTCAATTGAACACTGGAGCCATGTGTCTGACTGTCTGAAGCTATTAACAGAGGTTTTATTTGAAGCCAGAGTAAACCTGTGACAGCCAGGAGTTTCTAAAATTAGATTTGAAACGGAAAAAGCTTTATTGGCAGTGTTAAGATTACTCTGATGTGGTAGTATGCAAACAGACAGGGGTCATCACCATAGAGACTAAGAAATACACCAGAATATAATCAAAATTACTGTTTGATGGTGCGCTTGTTATTAAAGCAAAGACTTGGGAAGTGACACGTGGATGATTATTTGTTTTCAGTTCCCACTATCCTATAGCTTTAACCCCGCTTACTAAAAGCATCCAAGTCAAACAACCAAAGAGTTTCTGAAGACAATTCCTGACCTTTTATTGTTATGAATACAAGTACCAGTGCAGTGTGCTATTTATCATTTCGACACCAAAACTCTGTATGTCATTAAAGAAAATATTTTTTTATTTTGAATGTGAATTTGATTTTTTTTTAAAAATCAAACCCGTTTCATTGGTTCATCCGTAGTACATCAACACCAGCTCTTCTTGCTATTGGCTGTCGCCATGGCGTCTGCGCAACCGTCAGACCCCTCCCACAACCTGGCCAATGAGAGGACTTCCATCGAGAGGACCTACGAGCTGACCAAATATCTGGAGCATCAGCTTAAAGAAATTAAAGACACATATGTGAGTCCGCGGCTTTAATGACATCTGATGAAAACCCACGTATATGACAACATTTAAGTATAATGGGATAACTGCTTCTGTATGTGTTTCCTTGGCAACCGGAAAAGGCACATTTATATTTTTGATCTTTTGAGTGGACACACTTGGTGAGGGAATATAATTGGCACATTTGGTATTTATTTAAGTCCTTTTGAAAGGGAGGATAAGTCAGCGTATTGGTCACTGTGGTTGTTAATAGCTGTTTCTTTTATCTATTAGCTATTAATGCGACTTTTATGCATGTCTGTATAATTATATGCAGAACTACTGTTCATTTTATGCTTTATACTTTGCGGTATGTTGTTTTATGCTACTTCTTCGCCAAGTCTCTCATGAAAAAGTGAATATTTGAATCCTGGTAAAAAAAAAAAGGCTATATAAAAATAAAATTGCACGCTTTACGTAATTATTATGACTTTTCTATACAAATGCAGTCCATTTACAATTTATGAATGACTTATTTTAAAAATAAACTTAATACAAACATTTGTATAAAGCTGGCATATCTTGTTATAAGAATATACCAATTACGGAAGAAAATTTTTTTTAATAAAACGCATTTAATTGCGTAAAGCGTGCGATAAATTGCGATTACATTTTCATTGCGTCTGACGTCCTCATCAGATAATGTTTCCTGTCGTTGCAGCTTTCCTACCTCGGCCCTCCCTTCAACGAGAAGGACTTTTCCCCACCGCGGCCCAACAGCACAGCCCTCTCCCTGCCCAGTGCCGCCACGCGCCTGGAGCTGTGGCGGGGCCTGGAGAACCGGGCCCGGCTGGCCCAGAACCAGCGCGCCTACTCTGTCCTGCTGGGCGCGGTGCGGGAGCTGGCCCGTTCCACACTGTGCCCCTACCTGCAGACCTCCCTTCTGCACTTCTGCACAGGCCTGGATGGCCTGCTGGGCTCCATCTCTGGCCTCATGGCCACCCTGGGCTACGCGCTGCCGCCTGCCTCCGCCGAACCGCAGTACCCCCGCAGGGAGCCGGGGGGCGACGGAGGAGGAGGGGGGCGAAGCAGCAGCAGGCCGGCCCCGCTGGTGAGCCGCGGGCCCGGGACGAGGGCTGCGGGCACCCCCGACGGCCGGAGGCGCGGGGTCGCGAGGGGAGAGGAGGAAAAGGAGGCGGGGGAGAAGATGGCAGCGGCGGAGAGAAGGAAAGCCAGAGAAGGGAGGAGGGCGGAGGCGCAGGGAGGCTCGGCCCGGCTCGGAGGGGGGTCCAGGGAGAAGGGGAAGGGCGGGGGTGGGAGGAGGGGCCGGCGGGGGGAGCCCGAGCACTGGGACTGGGCTGTCAGCGAGGAGGAGCAGGTCGGGGAGGAGGAGAGGGGCGTAGAGCGGGATGGGGTAGGGGAGCGCTGGGGCGGGGGGAGGAAGCTGCTGAGCATCTCAGAGGAAGAGGAGGGGGAGGGGCAGAGGACGGCGCCGGCTAAGACTGACCTCAGTGTGCCTCTCTCTGCCGCCGAGACCAACGAAAACAACGACGACACTGACAACGATCGCCACGGCAACCGCTACAGCTACGCCACCCTGCAGCCGGGGCAGATTCCCGGCGGGGACTTTAGCCCCGCCCTCCCCTCCTCCACCTCCGTGTACCCGCTGCGCCGCTCCCCGCGCTCTCTCTTCTCCGCCACGCGCCACCCCCCGCTCTCCGCGCCGCTCGCCTTCTTCTACCCCTTCGAGAGCGGCGAGCAGCAGGGGACCCACTCTTCTTTACGCAGGGGCACCTCCTCTCTCTTCTCCCCTCCCCTGTCGCCCCTCCTCACCTCCTCTTGGTCCTCCTCCTCCTCTTCTTCTTCTTCTTCTTCGCTGCTGTCCGTTCAGCCGGCGCTGAGCGACTTCTCCAGGAAGGTGGAGGGCTTCTGGATACTGAGGGAGCTGCAGAGCTGGCTGTGGCGCTCCGCCAAGGACTTCAACCGCCTGAAGAAAAGGCTCAGGGGATGAGAGTGGCCCCCCCCCAGGCCTCAGAGACCAGACGGAGCGCACACATACACACACACACACACACACACACACACACACACACACACACACACACACAAGACATGCTTAAACCACAGGGCCAAACATGCAGTATAACATACTGTAGCTCACACAGGCATCTGTAAATTAAATGTAAAGGTGTGGAGGAAATACATGTATTGACTATATGCCCCCTCCCCCCTACACACACACACACACACACACACACGCAGACACATTGGCCATTGTGTCATACACACACGCACACACATGCAAACACTCACAGACACATATGTGACACACTCACATTCATTCAAGCACGCACACACATGCACTAACACACTATGAAACACCCGTAGACACACTCACGCACTCACAAACTGTACCCACACACACACACACACACACACACACACACACACACACACACACACACACAGACTCCCAGGTATGAACACATTCATTCATGCAGCATTGCTCTGCAGTGGTGGGATATGTGAATGCAGCGGCTGTCTGGCAAGTGACCAGGAAGGCTAACGGAAGAGAACACAGACAGACAGGCAGACAAGCAGGCAGACAGGCAGACAAGCAGGCAGACAGGCAGACAGACAGGCAGACAGACAGTCAGACAGACACACAGACAGACAGGCAGACAGACAGGCAGACAGACAGACAGAGCAGCCACAGTCAGCCACGTTCTTAGTGCTAGTCACTCTCCTAATGCACATAGCAGCTCATTGAGAATGGGTTGGCGGGCCTGGGCACAGTTTACCGGACTTCACGGCTCATATGTCTGCTGAAATGCCAACCGCTGTGGGCACGCTTGGTCACACACACACACACGCACACGAACGCACGCACACACACAGTACAGACAGACCGGCAGACAACATGCATGGACCGAGTCACTATTGAACCCTGATTCAAGTGACCTCCACGTGAATCAGCAAACATTTCGTTTTTCCTCCGGCCGGATAGAGAATAGGGAAAGTTATAAATGGGAGGAAGACAATGAAGAGTGTGGTGACGGGAGCAGGGACATGTCCGGAGGGATGGTGAGGACGGAGAAATGGGAAAGGAAGAGGCAAGAATGAGAGAGGAAGCCAACAGAGTTGTGAGTCAGCTGGTTAATGTTGGATGGGCAAGGGAAGCGCTGAGTAATCACATATCACGCTGCCCAGTTACTGTAACTCTGTGTGTGAGGGCCACACATGAGACCTTGAAATGCAGACAGTCAAATCACACACACACACACACACACACACACACACACACACACACACGCTTTAATTAACGTTCCACTCATAGTCACGTTTTTTTATACGTTTTGTAAGTTCAAAGTTCAATGTTAAATGTTTAAATTTACAATGTTTAAATTGTAAATGTACACATTTTACATTCTCTCCAGCTAAACAACCAAACACCACAAAACATCACAACACAAAGGTTTACGATGGAAAACCATATCAACGTATCCTGTTTTGAACCTGTTTTGAACCTTTTTATAATGAAACAATGTTGTTTATTGCTCAGGCCAAGCCACAAAGTCTCTGCTATTTACGTATAATGCAAGGTTAACTGATAACTCATATCACTATATTTATTGAACCAGATGTTTATTTATTTGTCTTTGTTTTCTAATGTGAAATACCGTATTCCAATTAAAGAATAGAATAAATGTGAGCTTTTTTTATGAAGAACCACCGTGTTGCTAATCATTTGGGGACAGATCGGGAGAGAGAGAGAGAGAGAGAGAGAGAGAGAGAGAGAGAGAGAGAGAGAGAGAGAGAGATACTTAACAAATGTACTGTATTTGGAATTGTTTGCAATTTTGCAATGGTTTGATTTTATGGAGTGTTTACGGTCGCAAAACTAGGCATGGAACAATATGAAAAATGAATATCGCAATTATCCTGGCCTAAATAATTTAGATATTTCGGCCAATATTATTAATATTATATATTATTATATATATATTATAGTATTATTATAGTATTATTATTAATACTGGAATCACTTGCTCTTACATTTAGTTACGAAAACGTTTTTGTTGTATCATGACACTTATGTACTGTATCTCTTTTGGGAGATTATTTTTGTTGACTGAAGACTGGGAAGATGCAGACTGATAAATACATTAGTAAATCAATACTGCACAAGTGAGCCACACAGCTCACAGCAAGACACTTGTGAAAATATATCATACTCATGTGTTGATATTCACGATTAACCCCGATAATGGACATTCGCCACGCCCACGCGATACGATTATCGTCAGTATTTTAATCAAAATAAACAATAATATCATATATCGTCCCATATGCAAAACAATGGCCGACTCACATTCATCACAAGAGCAAAGCAAAGGGAAGGCGGGGCAGTTTTTATTCGTGTGTCCGGGTGAAAATTTACGACCCCTGTCTTCTTTCATCTCCTCCCACCGCCCTCCGCAGAGCGCCTCTTCTTTATTCCCCCCAGCCCCGCTATCTCACGGAGCTCTTCTTCCAAACAAACATCCCTGGGTGACATGTGACAGCAAAGGCGTTACGTTAGCATAAACAGCGCAGGTACGTACACGGTCCTGCAACCGCGCAGACAAAACACACGCAGACACACAAACCCACACCCTTATAAGCCCGGTCCTGTGTGCGTGTGTTTTCACTGAAGACTGCACCAATGGCTCTTTGTACCCCTGCGTATGTATTCACACTCTTTATGTTGTTCCCCTTTCACTCGTTCACACCTGTTGTCTGTTCAGGTCGCTTTGCTCTAGCAGCGTTACCTCCAGGGCACTCCTCTGCACACACACACACACACACACACACACACACACACACACACACACACACACACACACTCTATCCCTGCCCCAGGCCACGCATTAAGGGATCAATGGGATTCTCTGCACCATCACCTCCGAGGTACACACCTGCACACAGCCTAACCCTGACCCACACACACACACACACACACACAAACAAACACAGTGATCTCGTGTACGCATGAACGCACACAAACAGGTACGTTTGCAGAGGCCAAGTGCACACCAATACACACAGACTCTCTTTCACACACAAAAACCACACACAAACACACATACACACACACACACATACAGGACACACACATTTGATATAATAACCCAAAATGTTTGCTGTGTCACTGCTGACACACAATCACACACATACTCGTGACTAAGCCAGAGAAAATTCGGGAAAGAGTTAATCTTGACAAACGCGCGCCCGCACACACTCATGTACGCACACACGCACGCACACACACACACACACACACACACACACACACACACACACACACACACACACACACACACA
>JAODOY010002720.1:0-11978 GCA_025399855.1 Forbesichthys papilliferus | reverse complement strand
ATATATACGAGATTATATACTGTATATGTCTATACAAACAAACACACACACACACATACACACACACACACACTGTATCTCTACATATACAATACATATACATCTCTGTATTTCTCTACATTAAAAATACATTGTGTATCCTGCTCTGCAGATGCTAAATACATTGACTACAAATCTTTAAATTTCATTTAATTGCTGTTTTCACCACACATAATAAAGATCATATACATTGCAAAGTTAATTTTTAAATGTTGTCACACAGTAACAAAACATGAATGTAGCTCATAGCCTTCAAAGCTGAACATTGAGGTCATTGTGTGTTGAAAGTAACAACGAAACAAACAGCTAAATAATTAATTTGGTCATGGCTCAAGACTGTTCAGAGAGTATCTGTACAATGTAAATGTGCGTTGGTTAGAAATAGTGATCATTAAAAATGTCAAAGATCCAAACATCTTAGCGGTTTGTTTTGATTTTTAACCCGAGCTGAGCTAAACATCTTAGTCAGAAAAACTTCACATCTTATAACACGTTCAAAGTCTCCCAAAATCTTGTTTTTTCTTCTAATTGGTGCTTCTAATTGGTCCTGGATGCTATTTTCTAATGTCTATATTTGAACCTGCAGCTTTTATTGTTATACCAATACCAATAATGTATTGTAAAAAATAGTAGAATATGTGCAAGGGTACATATTAGTTCAAAATCCTATACTTTTTCTGTATTCCTGAAATGCTTAATAATTTGCTTAATAATTCGGTGACATTTTGTGTTATTGCACTATATTTGTAACACAGTCACAATATGTTTTTAAAGCCAATTATTTCACACAAGCTTTAGAATTTAACAAATATAATAGCATACGGCCACGCACTTGTCAAAATAATTCTCAGTAGCTTGTAGACAACAGTATGTCATAAAAATAAAACATTTAAAAAACAGATTTTCAGAGCTCGGCGCATCCTGTATTGAAATGTCATCCAAATATACAGAAAATGCACAACGTTTGCTTATAAAATGTTTTAATATTGCAAGTGGTCTGTCTGACAGATGCAATATACCTGCAGTGATTGTTCTATGTTACATATCTCTCAATGGGAACCAATACAGATGAACAATGTTAATAAACTTCAGCTCTATAGCCATTAAGGAGATCAAAAAGCATTGGAAACGCTTTTTTTATCCTGGTCTTGTTAATCAGTCTTGCCCTTGCTCTGTAGTTCGTCAAGCCTCTAAGTGACAATACATATTAAATTAACAATCTGGAATCCACACATTGTGGCTGGCGGTCTTGATATTTAAGGTCTAAGGATGGTATGTCAGTGCTAGCCTCGCGAGACCACCCTGATCTCGCAAGGCTTCAGTTTAATTTCGCCGTGAGACTCAGTCTGGAAAGCCTAGGAATCATTTTGGACGTGTCCGAGTAGCAACTGAACTTTCCAATCAGCATCGTGTTTATAGCTATATGGGCGTGGTTTACGTGTGCAGACAGCGAAAACAACCAGATGGTTGTCAATGTACGGCTCCCCAGATGGACTTGTGACAACAATTCCTCTGGCATGTCAGATTATGTGCACCAGTAGCCAGTTCATGCTACAAGCATGGAGATCACACCGTGTCAATGTGTTGGCTGTATAGGTGCAGAACACCAAGGTCGTCTGCATTTAAATCCACCACGTGTCTCATAAAGTTTCCAGCCAAACATTCAAACAGCGTCGGCGGATCCTCCCTTGATGTGCTGTGGGCCAATAGTGGTGGCCACCAAGTAATGACATCATCACGTCATGTCATTAAAGCAACAGAACGTGCTCCTCATAGTGGTCCCAAAGAATCCTGTGACTCCTGCTCATTGGCCAGAATCCTCCGTCCATTGTCACTGTAGCTCCGGTTGGGAAGGAAGGAAAGTCTGAGAGAGAGAGAGAGAGAGTCTAGGTTAAAAAAAAAATATATATATATATATACAGTATATAATTATCATTTACATACAGTAATATTTGTATGGATTTTCTTTTAGGGTTCGTTAGATATTGTAGGGATCCTGGATGGCAGACACCCAACCAGGAGGTTGTGGGTTTGAGCCACACGTATAGTTACAAAATAATCACCTGGTACTGTAAAACAAAAACAAAAATAATATTCACATGTGAAATTTGCAGGGGGTGTTCCTGGGAACACCACGAGCTGGTCGCAGAAAATAAGATAATAAATAAATAAATATATTGACAAAAGAAAAGAATGACATTGAAGATATGCATTGGTATCTTACATATGTCTGTGTGTGTGTGTGTGTGTGTGTGTGTGAGAGATTCTACTCCAAACCATTCATGCAGGACGATTAATCTAATTAGCTAATAAAACAGCACTTTCAGTAGTCTGAAAAGCAAATATACAGTTTGTAGTTGTTGAACTTGTGTGGAGTACATTTATTAAGGCTGCACTTCCTGGAATATGGTCTGGAAAAGGAACTCTCTAGAGAAGAGCGGAGGGTTATAAAAATGTTTCAGTATACCCAGAGTGGCATGAAGCAAATGACAAACACGCACTAAAAATATTACCGATAAAGTAATTATTTAATGTAAAGTATAATACATCCACTTAAGTTATTAGTACTTAAAAATTGTAATCACACTGTTAACAAAAATGCTATAAGTATAAGTAAATGCTAAAAGTATAAGTGACTAAAATGTAAAAGGTTAATAGTGCTTTAAAAGAAAAGTTAATCAAAGTTATGTCATACATATGTCATGTCTTTTTCAATTATCTTTTTGGTTAACGATTTGCAGTTTGTTTTGATTATACGTTCTTATTATTTTAACATGAAAAACCCAAAATACTTAAGCAAGCAAGTACTATTTTTTTCTTCTAGGTTAAAAGACCATAAACAGAGTAATGCATAGTTTTCCAAATAGATATAGCACTTATGCAATTCGTGGAACATTCTGTGGAGAATGGACGTTTGTGGTGAATTCCATTTATTCTGCACTGTACTATAAATTCAGGCCAATTAGGAGCCCATGTGACAAAAAATTATCCCTCTCTCTCTATATACGTCTCTCTCTCTCTCACTCGCACAAACACACACACACACACACGCACACGCACACACACACAGAAGATACAGATGACTGTTGTATGTTGTGAGGTTCCTAACAAAGTGGCGGAATCACTACAGGAATGTGGATAAATGTGATTATCACTGTAGGAGATACAGAAATGTAAAGATATATAAGGCATATATCTGGTAGCTGGCCTTCATTGCCTGATTAACTCACAGAGGAATGGAAAAGGTTGTGGCTGGTGTACCAATCGTGCATATACAATACATGACTCATATCCATCTCATTTGACTGTAATACATGGAGGGGGAAACAGAGCTTCATGAGACATGACTCTGAATATGTACACATGTCCAAGTTACATGGAAAGACAACACAGCGAGGAAGAGGTCCTTATCAGGAACATCGTTTTATATAGTAGTCTTTGTTTGTTTGTAAACAAACTGCACTGTAATCATGTCACAGTGCATGCCAGCATGATTCTTGCAATTCTTACAGTACACGCAGGTCTTTCAAATGTAGACGTAGCATCATCAAAGATGTACCAAATACCTGTAGATCTTACAGGATTAGTTCACACCACAACATGCTAACTTTGCAACGCTTAGATAAAGATGAAAGTCACATTCTTTTTCATCGCCATTAGCAGTGATTTTATGAAATGCTGGTATGTAGATGCTTTGCAAAACATGTCAAGGTAAATTGGCGTCACGGCAAAGAGGAATTCACATACCAGGCCATGTACTGTACAGTATACTCTATGTCATGCACATTAACAAAACACAAAGCAAACACTGATGAAATACGACCTAAAATGTGTCAAAATACAACACTGAGTATAATAATTTTATCACACAAAGCATCTTAGAATAAATTCAGGCGCCTGTATCTTAAAATATTTACATACCGTATATGGCAGTGAACATGCCATAATCCCATCACATCCATGAGGTGTATTTTAAAGGGATTTTGTCAAAACCAAATAATGTATAAACATGGAACACATTAAGGTCATTACACATACTATTAAACTATAATATTATTACTATTACACATATTTGCATCTGACTATTATACACATTTAAAACACAGTGTGAGATCAATTTGGCTTTTTATAAGGAATTTTCTCATCTCAGGTATAATTCTGACTGACCACAACTAATAAAGGAATAGTTAGTTTTTAAATTTAACTTGACTTTCATTTCAAAATAAATGAAATGTTATATAAGGCCATAAGGGTAATTTTGTGTGTTTTCCATTTGATTTCATAGCTTTGTTTTGGCGCCAATAAAACACTCTATATTAGTGGGAGAAAACGTAAGATGTCAATTGCCATAATGGAGGAACATTCTTTTTAGCTAAATTTGAGACACATTTCTGTGGAATACACACTCATGTGTGCCTGGCTTTCAGAATCAGACTCGTTGAATCTACTGGGCTCCCAAATGCAAACAGACATTTAGAGAAGGACTCCCAGACTGGTCAGAAGGGTCACTGAGGAAGGCCACCTCCCAGGTCAAACAACGATGGGAAAATAGCTATTTCTGGAGGGCTCCCTGAACAGGAATACATTGATGGTGCGGAATGAATTACGGTAGAGAATGTTTTCAATCCCTGTGAGGAATATTAGTTGTGGCAGCAGCAGTGATGAAGACAGTGAGGCGCAGTATGCTCTGCTGGTATACAAACAGCAAAACAGCTAAGAAATAGGACATCATGGTGGGATGTCCCACCCAGTGAAACCCAATGTGGGACCCTAACAGATTGATAACAAACTAAACCAATGTGTCTGTATCTTTAACAAGGCCCCTATAGCCATCATGTACTGTAATATTTATAGTAAATCAATCAATCAATCAATCTTTATTTATATAGCACTTTTCATACAAATTCATGTAACACAAAGTAACACTACAACGTCATTAAAAACAATACAAAATGAGTATAAACAATACCAGGGACCCCAGACCTGCTCCCCAGCCACCTCAATCTCAGTCAGAGAATGGAACCCCGAAGACATTGACAGAACGAGCCTACACACCAACATACCCCAGACCCCCAAGGACGTGGCACCAATAATACACCATACACAGGAGGGCGACAATCAGGAAACATTAGGAAACAATTGAGAGTTTGAAACTGTCTCATTTGCAGTGTAAAATTAATAAATAAATGTGTATTCTTCTAGGATATCTGCTGAAGCAACCTAGCCTTGTCCACTGCATGCCATTTGTAATGTGGTTGTTATTTACTTTAAACAGTCAGCTCATCAGCTACTAACTAAGAAAGATGAGTTCATTCAAATGGATTCTTGACCAAATGCAAAGCATAGGCCTAAACATATTGCAGTTTTTGTTTACTTTTAACCTAGATAGTGCATTTCAACACGCCCCTGCATGCAGTTTTTGTGAAACAGTCCATGCAAATGTATAGATTATGTACATAAACTGTATACAGAGCGGTGGCTTGGTGTGGTTACCTGGTGTTAAACAGTGTACTGTTATAGTATGGAATGTAAGTGTGTATGTGTGTGTATGTGTGTGCGTGTGTGTGCGTGTGCGCGTGTGTTTTGTAGATATTCCTCCCTGCGTGCGTCTGCGTGGTAAATGTTTTAACACCTATTGCATGAGGAGTTTTTAATTAGCACCGACAGCTGGTCTGCCTGTACTGCCTTAGAACCACCCATGTGTGAAAACCAATTCCACCCACATTTAAAGGTACAGTCTGCTTCTGCAAGCTAATTGTAAGCTAATACACTTTTTTGGCAATTTCGCCAAATATCTCTGGGCATTTCGCCAGCTTACCATTCTCTGTGTGTGTTCAAAAAACAATCTGATACTTTCACAGTGCCCTGTTTCGTAACTGCATGCCCGGACAGATTCACCACCGCACTCACTGTTGTACAGTATGTCATATTCCCCTAAAGGTCTGATATATTCACCCCAGCTAGGTTTTAATGTACAGACTAGGCTACTGATTGTAGCCTAAATGTATATTTAAAAACAAATAAAATGCCAATAGCAAGGGCCAGGCTATCTACAAAATTAAATAAACTACTAGTTTATTATAGCGAATGGTGTGTAGGCTATTTGTATTTGCCAACAAGGTCTAATGGTTCTCGGACCGGTTGGCTTCAAAGTCCCGGGCCGTTTTTCAGTCCCAGACCTACCCTTGAACCAAGTAAGTCAAATCAAGTTTATTTATATAGCCTTTAATCACATTAGTCTCAAAGTCCCACTGGGCAAGGAAAAACGTCCATAAAACCCACGTGTAAAAACCCTAGAGAAGGGATATCTAATATGGAAACACACAAACCTGTGAGAAAACCTGACCTCTTCGTTGGCAAAATGTAAAACGACTGCATCTAATGTCACTGGTGATGACGTCACGCTATAATGCTATTTGTCAATGTAGATATTTCTATGTGAAAAGCCATTTTAAAGCGCATTGGGTGACGGATTTTACATATACTGCGTGTGATATTTATTTTATTAGACAGATGAGATCCTGAGAGAAACCAGCTTCGGTTTTCTTTATGCTTGTTTAAACCACTGACAAAGGATTATATTTGTTTTGCGGGAGGTTGTCGTGTGTAAGGTTGCAGCCAAGACAAATATGTCATCCGTTTCAATAATATCTTGATTGTACTTTGTTTGTACACAAAGTCTCCTTCTATTGTACAACAATACATGTCACGTAACAACCTGAATGCGTAGAACACCAAACACGACATAACATAGCCTCTGACCGCCCGACAGATACTGACTGGCGGTTTGTATTCCTTTCATTTCGCGCTAATATCGCTTCTCGGACATCAAACAATCAAATAGTGGTCTTAAATCTCGGCTCCCAGGGGCCATGGCTCTGTTCACGGGGAGCTGATGTTGGAGATAAAGAATGTTTTCCCACAGGCCTGGAGCAGCACAGGCATGTAGTGTACCAGCACATTGTCCAAAGCTTTAAAACCACAGTTTGACAACATGGTTTGCAAACATGTCCAAATTACATTTCCTGAACTGGAATTACAGGATATACTGTAGATGTTTCCTTCCTTCCATAACTCCCCGTCACCAACTTGCTACTGGAGATGTATAGCTTAAGACAACTAGGTGTTCCCAAGTGTTCTGTATGCCTGCCTGCAGTGTACACATGCACTATCTGCAAAATAATAACAAGACTGAATCTTGACTGAATCACAATAACATTAAATTAATATAGAACGTAATTGGAGGGTAAATGTGAATTACAGTGGCTGCAGTCAGTTTTTTTTTGTTACCAGGCATACTTGCACATATCCCTGCTTCGGTAAAGTCGGTTTAGATTTTGCCAGCTACCTGAAGATTCTGACCAATCAGGGCCTCTTTTACCTGATTGGTCTGACAAACCTACCTTGCCTGTCAAGCACATGAAAGAGCAGACACAGCTACACAAAATAACAAACTGTTTTAATAAGTAATAATAATAATAATGTTGTTTTTATTGTCTGTTGCTTGACAGTAATTCATTAAATCTGGCCTGAGGATGCAATCATCTCATTTTCACCATGGTTAAAATGCACCACATGCAATTATTGTATGTTTTTAGCTCTTTCCTTTTCTGCCAAAATACCATAAGTTCCCCTGTGAAATTATTTTTTCCCCAGGGAGTTAAAACTACATTCCCTCAATCCCACTTCAGTCCCTTCTAAGGCTGAAGAAAAGAGATGTTTTGGCACGACCTGAGTTTACAAAAGAAAAACTTTCCTTCCAACATCAAGCCATGTTAAACCTGAGAACAAATGGAATTAAAGTGTCCAATAAAACTCAGAACAACCTCAAGATCCTTATTTTCCATAGGCTACTTGTCGGTTGCATGGATAAAACATTTCACCGCAACGATCGGCAGAAAAAATGTGTCATTCATTGATAGCAATATGGAATGCTGTACGAAGAGGGTATCAACGCTTTATGTAAAAGTCCTTAAAATTATCACATACAGTAGCTGGGCTCGAAAACACAGCAAATACTGTACCAAATACTGTAGAAGGTATACTGTAGTCTGCCAACTACTACTAATAAAACAAAAAAAAACATTAAAAATCATTCAGCCTGATCATCATCACATTTTGATGTGATCTAAGAGACTGTCTTTGTGACAGTAGTTTATGCGCTCTACTGGTACTCTTTGTCCTGGTATTATTTACCGGAGCTTTCCGGTCTCCTGTCCTTGGAACGGACTTGTCCGCTTACAATGACTATAGTTATGGTTATGGCAATGATTATTACGGGCTGTGATTATTTGTTTGATCTTTTAATGTGAATCACTTAGGGTTAGGGTTAACCTAACCTAACCTAACCCTACTTGTCTGAGAAAAGTGCAATATAAATAAATGTCTTCATCTTTTTCTTCTTCTCTTTATGCTTTAAAATATTTTTTAAAAAGTCCTGAATAAAAATGATTGTTTTACTTAGCTAGTCTACTTTCGCCTGTACTTTTCCTTCCTTGTTGTTTGCTAGCTACCGTTCTTAGCCTTCACAATGAGTTTACAACGTGTGGGGCGGAGTATCTGAAGGAGCTGTGTGTTTTTGTTTTGATCGAGTTCAAATATCCACAATCTTTCTCAAGCATTACTAACGGAGTGACAATTAAATGGACATTCAATCGAATAGACCTTTCCGACCTGTCAATCACGAGTCAATGATAACCAATCAGATTACCATATTTTCCTTAGCAACGCCTGATGTCCCACAAACAAAGCAGTTATTAGACAGCATGGGGTGGATTAATGTTTAGCTCACATGTTCACAGGGCACTATAACACTAAATAAATGCTTGGGCACCCTGCTTTTATATAGCGCTTTTATCAAAAGCGTTTTACAGTATTATGCCTTACATTCAGGGTGATTGCTGCCGTGAGCAGTTGGGCATCTTGCGCCAGGATGCTTACAGGTAAGTCAACACTGGGGTTCAAACCCACAACCTTTCGGCTGGGAGCCAAACACCCAGACCACTCTGTCCCACCTCTCCCACCCTTGTGTCATCAGATGTACTTCGGGAACGTGCAATTCCAACGAGATAGCAGGGATCTCGTCCTATTTTCAAAACAGAAATGAATTGGCTAAACTAAAGTTCCGATGGATTCAAAGCTTGTGGGAGGCGGCTGAACTGAACGTGAACAACGTGAACAAAATCACTTTTGAACCGTGGGCGGGTTCGTCAGCTGCGACAGGTTAAAGGTAGGCTACAGTAAGATGTCGTAAAATATGCATTAGCCTTTAGTATCGTTACTGACAACGTACTTGGCTGTTAATGTTTATTCTGTAACAGCCAGAATAGCAATTACAGCCAATGTTGGATCTCATGTTGTGCATACCGGTAGCACAGTACAGAATACTCTTGACTAAAGAAGTAGAGAGACAGAGTGACCCATGGTAGACTCATTTGGCAAGAAGCACACTGAAATATTATTAGGAATACGAGAGAGAATATCTAATGGTCTACAAGATACAAATGTTTGTGGTACATTAGCAACCGTAACCAATGGGGGCGGGGCTTACAGCCCGAGTCGGAAAATGTATTGTATCAGGCTACGAGGACTCAGCATACAAGATACAGCAAACTGATGAGTTCCATTTGTACTCCTCAGAGAATCTCATACATTTCATTGTGAGCGTGTGAGCGAAATTAGAAAAGTCTTTATTTGTGTTTAATTTTGTAGTTTGAAGTCAAACCATTTCCATGTCTCAAATAGAAATATAACACACTTTGGTAGTTGAGTATTTGGATTTAGCTCAACTTTTATTCAAACAGTTTCCATGTTTGTTTTATTTTCTATTGTCTCAAAATATATCACACTTTAGTAGTGGCGTATGTATCTGGCTCGCTTTGTCATTCATAAATCCAATCTTAGGATACATGATGTCTACAACAGTAAGCTTCAGTTTATTCCGGTTGACAAAACCTCATATTAAATAAAGTAAATGAAACCCAGCTCAGAGCTAATCTGTCTGCGTGGACTGCTTTGAGAAAATACAGGCCTAGCGCACTGTAACGGAAAACATACTCCCACTTTTCTCTCTCGCTCTCTTGCTCTCTCGCTCCCTTGCTCACAGACACACACACACACACACACACACACACAAACATACAAACAATACACACACACACACACACACTGTCCGGTCAGTCACCATATTCTACATTTGTAGTGTAAAATTGTTTAGAATCAACTTCCTGTCAGCAGTGAAACGGTTTATATCTCTCTGAGGAACACCACGTCAGATGGTCCATGGTGGTTCTGGGAGGATTCCCCTCTGAGGAACATGGCATCAGATGGTTGGCATGAAGGCTGGCAGGATTCCCCTCAGAGGAACATGACGTCAGATGGGTCAAGGTGGCTCTAATGGGATTCCCCTCTGAGGAACATGGCATCAGATGGTTGGCATGAAGGCTGGCAGGATTCCCCTCAGAGGAACATGACGTCAGATGGGTCAAGGTGGCTCTAATGGGATTCCCCTCTGAGGAACATGGCATCAGATGGTTGGCATGAAGGCTGGCAGGATTCCCTTCAGAGGAACATGACGTCATTTTCCCATGTCCCAAAGTTATTTTTTAATTTTTAATATTAAAATGGGACCCTTGATTCTTCACAAGATGCTTTTTAGGGGTAGTTATATGGACCTTATTCAAGGGTTTGAAATCATATTATTAATTACAACATTTCTAATCTATTTCATTTTACATGAACATGTTTTGCTTGATTATCTTAAAACATTTAAAATGCATGTATTTAATGCTGCTAATATTGTATATTCTAATTTGATTAATTGCTTGAGACCTCCCTTGTGCAAGCACATATGTATATGAACAATGGGAGACCCTAGCAATGAATTACTTTAGGGGCTTCTTAAGGTGTTAAGGTGCAACAACTGCGCTTCTTGCAAACAAAAGTGTTTAGGTTTAGGCTTAGACTTAAAGGTATAATCAGTAATTATGGAAACATCTTGTTGATATTTGAACTAATTCAGAACAAAAACAGCTCTCTCTTCAATATCATAGGGTGCTCCCTCAGAAGCTCCACCCCACGATATTGAGATAGATGAAGCGCTAGAACATTGTTGTGTGCACAGCTGTGTTGGTGCTCCTAGTCAGGGAGTCGGGGCTATGTAGAAACACCAGATTATTGTTCTCAGCATGCAAACAGAGCGAGAAACCCCAGTAGCAGACCATTAGGAAGTATTCGATGATACCAGAAAATACGTTCATATTTAGAACTGAGATATAAAGATTTTCTCTTTTTGGAATTAAGAAATATTGGCTGAATTTGAATAAAAGGTGTGTTTGTTTGCAATCGCTGACCCCACCTTTAATATTGACACTAACTGTATAAAGAAGCTACTGTAGTTTAAATCTCGTGACAGTGTACATGGTAAACCACATCCTAAATATAAAAAATGTTTTTATCACCTTTGAAAGACACTTTTCAGTCCTGCCATTGAGCTATGCTGTGTGTATGTTTTACAACCTACAATAACCCTTAAGCAATACAGCAGCTGCCAAGCCGAAGCTCCTTATTGTAAAGTTGTGTAAATGTGTGCATGTGTGTTGCCGAAAACACACGTATACATTCACACGCACTTGTAAGTCGTAATGAGCCATTAAGCCATCTTTTGTGCGCATGTCCAATTCTACACTATAACAGGACACAAGGTGCATGAGAGTTCATATCTTTCCCTCTCTCTCTCTCTCTCTCTCTCTCTCTCTCTCTCTCTCTCTCTCTCTCTCTCTCGTATTAGCATTAAGCCTATATCTTGTGCACATCAGCTCCAGGTAATCCTGACTGACGATCATACATTTCAAAACGTGAAGAAATGTGAAATATGTTCAATAAGATTCACATGGGGTTGTAGCAAGGTCAACTGTTAAATATGCACCAGAGGAGTGTAT
>JAODOY010002719.1:0-11979 GCA_025399855.1 Forbesichthys papilliferus | reverse complement strand
TCCCACATTATGGGCCACATACCTCTCTCCCCCCTCCGCTCTGCCCCCTCTCCCTCTCCGGGGCTCCTGTTAGACGGCCAGGAGGCCTTCCTTAATCTGTCCAGCGATGTTGACAGACAGAGAGATGTGAGTGTTGGAGAGAGAGAGACCTGTGAGAGAGAGAGAGCATTATGGGCTCCTGTCCGGTGTAAACAGAGGGGCTTAGAAGGCATTTATAGAACATGATATCAAGGTCACCAGTGGTGGTGAAGGTTATATGCGAGGCTTTACAGTAGTGCGGCAACCGGTCTCCTGCAGTTATCTGATTGTCTTAATAGACACCATCTGAATTAGATGCAATGGACACACTGTGTAGAGGAGCTATATAGGGAGGACATGCTCGGTCAGTTTGAGTAGCTTGTGTGTGGTTGTCTACTATGTTGCAGCAGCTAATTGGGTTAGCGTCCATCATTGTGGATTAACGGCTAGAGAGACACTCTTGTAAACTACTTCGACTAGGTTAAGAGAACTACGTTTTCGTAACCTGGCGAAAATAAAAGCTCAGCGCTATACCACATCAAAAGAATGTCAATATCACAGACTACATGTTACAAACGCTGCTACCAAAATGTTTAGATTCGAGAAAAAAAAGTGAAATTACAATTGACTAAATTTCATTTTACAGTATAGGCTGGGGGGGAATTCATATTTCTGGGCCCCTAAAATCGATCTGGTGACATCTGTTCCTTACATCTTATCTCATTGTGATATAAAGATTTATAAAAAGAAAACGAAAACTGCATATATTATTAACCAGTAACAACCTATGTTTACTGTATCAGTATCAGTACTGTTATCAATTTCTCTCCACGTTTTTTTTTTTCTCAATTGTAAACATTATGGTATTGAATGAATCCCTTTAGTGTGTAACAAACAGTCATGTAGTCTGTGTTAGATAGACGGCTTGTGTGTGTTGTCTGAGGGCCAAGTTCAAATCAGACCAGATGTTATCGGTGTGGACCGTTGTGTGAGAGTTGTTAAATATTGTGTGTGAAGATTTGAAAAATAGTCAATTGTTCCAGGAATTGTGTCTAAGCCATCAAGAATAACTAATATCGAAAAGGTACAATTAAGTTATTGATGACTTTTTTGGGTGTTGTATTCAAATCAATTTTGATTTATCGTTGTTCTGTTCTTCTGTTTTTCTCTAGAGCTTTGTTGTTTGGAAATAGTGTCAGGTTGATTTGTGATTGTTGTGTAAAGTACAAACCTTTATAAAAACAAGACTATCTGTAAAAACCTTTTCATAGATCCCTCTTCCCATTTAGCATGGGGTGATGTCGTTCGTCTTCTTGTTCTTTTGTTTCCATGACAATGCATTTCTTTTTCATAGGTTATTGAACCTAGAAAGTGATTTTTAATTTGTCCATTCAGACAACAGTGTTGTTCAGTGCTGTTATTTTCTCAGATCCACTAGTCTGAACAATGTCGTAGGAGTACCTGTGTGTTCTCGTGCCTTAAAGGGAATAATGTAATATAACTTTCCACCGTCAAATTGCATTCGATCTTTCCTTGCATGAAGGTCTTGCAACAGGCACATTTACTCAAAAAAAATGTCACAATTAAAGGTGGAGTCAGTGATAAACGTTGTCAATATAAAATAGCATCTCTCTCCTAGGGAGACAGAGCTTCTGATGGAGCACCCTATGGCATGGTGTTATTGTTTTGATCGAGTTCAAATATCTACAGACTTTCTTCTGGACCCCACCTTTATCTGGTTCCGTTGGTAGCCCGTGAAAATACGTTTATTATCAGGCAATCCAGGTACAGTACCATGATCTTCCAGTAGGTGGCATTGTAGGTGCAGGCTGGTAGTTGAGTGCTGGCTGTGACATGGCAAACCCAACCTGGCAACCCGACCTCTGCTATTCATTAGCAGCTGTCTCCAGCTTGGTGTGATGGCCTAGCCTTCTCCACCCAAGTTTTCCTCTCCTCTCCACCCACCCACATGTGGCTGTGTCTGATATGTACGCTGTGCTTCTCCAAACTGAAATATGTATTGTATAGTCGCTAATGAAGCATAAGAAGAAGAATATATTTAAACAGTGGGTTGTGATTGTCTATGGTTTTATTTCTCAGCTAAATGTAAGAAAGAACATTTAAGAAATGTACTGTAATGATTGAGTATGTCACAATGCCCACTGCTGTTTTTGGTTGGCTCGTACTGTGGTGATCTTTGTTTGTACAATGTGAGTTTTCAGTTAATCAGTTTTCTCCTACACAAAGAAATGGCACAATTTCAGCAGCCACTAAAAAAAGTTAAATGAGGTGGAACAAAATTAAATCTTGAAAAAACAAAAAACGAATGAGTGGATTCTGTTAAAGATTAGCCAAACTCAGCTCCAACTCACGTCTCAAAAAGAAAATCGGATTGTAAACAATTACCAGAGGACAGTAGAAGAACTTTGGCCAGGATATCTGGAACCCTGGAAATATACCAAAACATTTGATTTGGAGAAGATTACCAGAGAGAGATAACACTTGCCACTTGCATAAGTTTGAATGGAGCGCTATGTGAGAATTCTGAAACGACAAATAGCAGTTGGAGGAATATAATCCCAATTATAATTTAACATAATCCAAAAGAGCCAATCGTCTGCTTTATAACTGCCAATAATTAACCTATTTAACCAATCATGTAGTTACATTGATGTAAGCCACCTGCTTATACTGTCATGCTAAATAACTGCTCGGCGCATTTCAAAGATGGCTGCCGAATGGCGAGGTTTGCCTATAAGGATTTTGGGATTAATCACCTTCAGACGATATAACCAATGGGTTCTGAGACTGCATACACATAGTAGAGACAGTGTATCCTAACTAATTAGGGCATTTATCTGACGCTCTTTACAAAGTGACATACAATGGTTAGTACAGTAGATTGGGGTCAACCATCTTGCTCAAACTCAAGGGCTTGAACCAACGACCTCCACAGCTAATAGTGTGGCAGCTAATGCCTTCATCAGCCTGCCAGCCAGGCAGGCACATATAGTTCCACATCAGCACACCGTGAGGCACACACGGGCGGCTCTGCCTGTCAGATGGAGATACATCCCGGTTCGGTGTGGGGGAGCAGCTGTTCTCATGGGTTTTCGTGCAACAATTGGGAAGCAACAGGCTGAATCCCCCCTTTCCAAATCAATGCATACCCTATGTACAATACATCTCCCAATGTTCATGTTGTGGCTTTGCTTTGAAAAACTGTATGACATTGTTTCTCTCTCCTATTAAAATCTATCCAATTTTTCTGACACATGCTGTCAATCTGTACAAAATCTGTAATTATTCTTATCAAAATATAACAAATAAAATGTCTTTAAATGAATTTCCTGTTCACACGTACATTGGAGATGCAAACCAGTGTTATGGTGAGCAATGACATTTGCAATAGGCCCTATCTTCAGATTTAGCATGACACTGTGCATTTGTAGCCCTCCCAAGCCATCACGACGCCCCATATTGACTGTTGCATAAATATATACGCTGCTGGCCCTTGCTGTGCTGTCAGGCGTACGTGGCCAGTTCAGTGTGTTTTCCACACATCTCTCTGGTGTGAAGGCTTCGTTGGCACGGAACAGGGTGACTTTCATCAGCACTGCGTCACACAAGAAAAAATTATTCTCAGCCTTTTCTGTTCAGTAGCACTGCGTCGCATAAGAAGAAAAGCATTTCTCAGCCTCTCTTCTGTTCATTAGCACTACATCACATAATTATCAATTAGTCTCAACCTCATCCATTCATGAGCACTATTGCTGAATGTCAGATAGCCTGCATACACCCTTATAAGCATTTCCTCTTTATCAGGAACTGGGGTAGTCGATTTCCATTGCTTGACATTGTCACTCACAAGACTACAAAACCGGTATATATTATGATATATTTATATATATTATTATAGCACGAGGCATGGGCCTATACAGTGCCTTATTTACTCATTTTACTGGGGGTTTTAAAGCAGTAACCATAGCCTACTTATTTAACAGATTTACAAGATATGTAACAGCTAGATTTTCTAAAGGCAGGCTTGGTCATTCTGGAGAACCGAGCTGAAACCAAACCAAACCCCCTCATAAGCTCTGCCCCACACATTGAAATGCACTGCGACCCCAAGTGCCATTGATGTTGTGAGGTGTGTTTGCCACTTTTATGTGGCTGTTTCCAGAGCAAAGATGCTTTTATTGTCACATACACAGTAAAGTGTGTCTTCTGCTTTTAACCCATCCCTCAAGGGAGCAGTGGGCAGCCGCTGTGCAGCGCCCAGGGACCGACTCCTGATTGGAGCCAGTGTCACTGGTCACATGACTGGACTGGAGAGGGTGACCCTAACATGTTCTTTACATGGTGGGGGAAACCAAAGCACCTGTAGAAAACCCACGCAGACACGGGGAGAACATGCAAACTCCACACAGAAAGGCTGGAACAACTTGGGTTCGAACCCGGGACCTTCATCGTGTTGAACAGAGGCTCTGTTAAAGGTAACATCCGCGACTGTAAGGCCAATAACACTTCTTGTCACATTCTGTGAATGTGTCCTCATGGTCCGTTAGATACCATTGCTGTGTGCACGCTAAAGCAATAATCCAGTGTTTCTACAAGACTTGGCTTTGTAAATACTAACACAAACAAGTAGTACACATCGCACCACACAACACTATCCCAGCCTTGGCAATGTGTATCCAATGTGAGGGGGGTGGAACTTCTGAGTGAGCACTATGGCATTGAAGGGAGAGGGGTTTTTGTTGTTATCAACTGACTACACCTTTAACAGTGCCCCCTAGCGGTGGCTACACTTGTCAGTGTGTAAAAGTGAGTGTCTGTTACACCAACTGCTGTTGTGTTGTGCTTTATATACAGTTGCAAGAAAAAGTATGTGAACCCCTTGAACAATAAAATGTGCTCTGAACTTCATCTAAGTCACAACAATAGAAAAGCACAGTCTGCTATATATATATATATTTTTTTTTTCATTTCTTTAAAGGCCAATTTCTCCACGTGATCTGACCAATGCCTGCTGACCGTTTTGCCATTGTACTCGTCCATTGACCTTTCCAAAATATACAGCGTCGCAATTAAACCGGGGGGCCTGCGGAGGACATCGCCGACGGAATATTTTGTTGTGAAAATAACCTTTGGCTCTGTAATCAGCCGACGCTGGAAATATCACTACAGCGTGTTAGGATGCAGCTAGTGTTGTTCCCAGCTCCCTTGTACTACAGCGATTACGGCGTGGTTTTGCTTCAAGCCCGGTTGCAAAAGGGGTGTAAATTACGTCATAGTCATTAACATGTACAGCACCTTACCTGTGCTGTATGTGAACAACACACTGCTGTGAGGTAACACCCCGTTGCTAGACGCAAACGAAGTGTGACAACGATAACAATAAATGTAAATCCATTCACAAATGCAGTCAAATGTATCATAAAGCCCTACATCCTTACGGTTACGATCATTTGTGGTGAAATACACCAGTTACAATTGAAACTTTCTTGTTTTTTCTGGCAAGACGACACTTAAATAAATCATTTGTAGGCTAAAATACAAATATGCTGCATAATATCTTATAAATAAAGTTAGCGACACCAATGTAATCCACATTTAGAACAGTATAGGCCTAATATCCATAACAGCCAGGAAAGTGCAGACACACACGTCATAATAAATTGGATGAGTAAAGCGCTCAAAAGGTTTTAAGCATTAAAAATGGCCCAACTCTCCCATATTCCCCATTCTCGTTAGCTAGCCGATTTTCTCTCACTTTTCCCTGTGTCGTGTCAACTGGATTAGCGCCTTTTGGTTTCTCAGCACACACGGACCGGGAGCATCATTAGCACTCCATAAATAGCCTAGCCTGCCGTGCACTTGTCAACGCTGGGTTGAGTTGTCACCTAAGAAAATCGACAATGTTGTAGATTAGGGGGTGAGGTGGGGGAGATAAAACTCTACACATTGCCTACGTCACCCGCTAGTGCTCCAGCTCGCATGCCGCTGCCAGAAGCCAAGAGGTTTCTCAGCAAGATTCGAGTCAATCTCCCCCGCGGGGCCGCCGATTATTTTACGTCCGTGCTTTCCAGCGTATGAAGGTGGGTGTGGGTGTGGGGGATGTCAGTCCCACTGCAAACAACTAATTTATTGCATGATTTCCAAGGAAGAGGTTGTGGAGGAGAGCATTGTCATATAAAAAGAGAGAACTAAAAATAGTCCAGTAGTTTTTGGTTATTGGTTATGGCGTTGACAAAAACCGAGACAGCATGTCTTCACAGCCTGCATTCCATGGCATGTTGTCCTCACACAAACTTCAGAAGCCTGTTCTTAGCCTGAATGGTTTAAGTTAATATTGATTGGGTCTGTCCTAGTATGTCCTTAAAAGACTTACTGCAGGATTCTGACAACCAAATACAAAATAATTCTCTCCAATAATGTAGCAGGCTTCGCTTTGAACCCTGTTCCACTCATCCTTTATGAAATATGCCTTTAAGTGCTTTGATGTTTGCCCAAGTCCAACCTAAAGTAGTCTATTTCCCCCAAGCGGTAGAGGTGACCCGGTCATGACAGGTACGAGTGTGTATTTCTGTCCCACACTTGTTTGAAGGACCAACCATTGACGGCCCTTCTTTCCAATAACAGCATTGAATATCTTGACGCGACTGAGGACTTATGGACCTGTTCCCCCTACCCATTAAGGAGAACGAGCAGGAATTTAATAATTTCTTTGTCATTTTCTGGCCAGGGATTGTCTAATCAATACCGGTGAACAACTGACTCCCCAAAGGGTACGGTAGGTTTCCCGGTGCGAATGTGACCTTTACTAGGAAATGTTACATAAACCCTCGCAAGATTCTCCTGCTGGAGAATGTGTTATTTTCAGCAGCACATAGGTGATGACATCACACCTTCTAGTATTTTCATTCTCTGGTGGCAGGGGTGAGCTTCGGTTCACAGATATTTGTTGACCAATTCTTGAATAGTTATATTAGATTTTTGTAGGTCTACCAGTCATTTACAAATGAACCAATTTATTTTCCTTTACTGGACTTGATAACAATAACAAAAAAAAAATATATATATATATTCTTTAATCTGGTTTTTTTACTTTTGAGTTTCTCACACACACACACACAAATACTGTGCGTTCAGGATCACCCACCAGTGCATGTAGGCTACTCTGCCAAGCATGTCGTTTATCTCAGGCACCTCTCAATATGTGAGAGAGAAGTAGACTCTTCAAAGGTTTGAGTCTTCCTCAGAAAGTAGACACAAATGTTGTTTTTACTCTCAGAGCACAGTGTCGTGAACAGAAATGCAGCCTTTTTGGAGAGATGAAAGCTTTCTTGATGTATTGCCGACAAACGGTGCCAACTTATCTCTGTGCTCACAGCAAAAAGGACCCCCCACTCACCCACCCACTCCGTATCCCCCATAAGATAAAAAGTAAAAAGGAAGAACTACAAAGAAAAAGAAAATTGTGATGTACTGCATCATTGCCGATGGAGAAGGCATTAAATGTAGTCCAAGTAAAGGCAGTGTCTTCACATAATAATGTGATGTTTGCCGGTGATGGGAGAAGTGTGCGTCCTACAGCACATGGAAAAAGTTGTCAGTCTTTATTTACACACCTTCCGTAAAGTGGGATGATGTGGTTGGTTTGTTAGTGGGCGGGTGCGTCCCGACAGAGGCTCAGTCATTCTGCAACATCGGTCAGCGTTAAATAACCATGTCGTGCCTTCCAGGCGCCTCTGAGCAAACAGTGGAGGAAGACAGCAAATAGAACAGAGAGATTATCTGACGAGCTTCTGACGAGAACACCCGGGGGCACGAAAGTACGCAGAAGAGGGTCCTTTTGGGGAGGGGGGGAATAAAAATACGTGACTTGGATATAAATGGTAAAAGGCACGTCAAGGGAGAGGTGGTGCTTAAGCGTCGAGAGCAAAGAAAGGTCCTCACCTTCACCTTGAAAAGGATGCATAAAATTATATATATATATATATATATGTATGTGTGTGTGTGTGTGTGTGTGTGTGTGTATGAATATTGCAGAAAATGAACATTTTTGAAAATATTGCAATGTGAGTTTTTTTTCAAGTTTTTTCTAATGTAATATACTGTATGTTTCTCTGTTCATGTATGCCAGCGGTGTCAAATTCTATCTCAGAGAGGGCAAAAATTAAGAATTGGGACCATGTCGAGGGCCAAACAGTCATTCCATTTTATGTTATATTCTTTAATTACGACCGGCAACTCCACAAACAAGATTGATTAATGGCTTATTTCAAGTAAACATATAGCCTTCTCACATACACCATTCTGTCTTGAAATACCATGTTTAAAGAGTCCACTTTGCGTTTGGCTATATCTTTTAGGAGGCTTTTTTAAATGTAGCCTAAGTGACGAGCATAATTCAAACCTCTGACCTTATTCTTGAGCTGACATACTGTATTTCCGACGATTCATTGTGCATCTATAGCCTAGATTAGCAGTGGAACAGAATAGTAAAGACGCAAGGAGCTCTCTAAGAGATGCATTCTAAAACCATATGGCTAACTTGACAAAATTGTCAATCATCACAAAACCCAGCCTCTGTAGCAGATACATTTGAGAGCAAAACTCTTTGGTTTTTCATTGGAAATAATAATAATAATAAACCCTAATCACTATTCACTTTAATAGAAAGTACACAAATTAGGCTACACATTTCTACACATAACAATATTCTAGCCTAATTATTATCAATGTTTTACATTATAATCTTCATTGTAATTTATTACCATCATTATTATTTTTACGGACAGAGTTTGGCTTATAGTTTTTGTAGGCAACATTTCCCTGTTTTCCAGTCACCGTGAAATCAGGCAAACTTCTCTGTAATCCTCTTCCTCAAACACATCTCTTACCCAGTGAGCCTTGGTTAGCGTCAGCAGCAACATCATAATCTGGGTCAGAAATTATGTTCACGTCCTCAACTGCAATAGGCTATCGGAGTCATACTCCCCTCGCTCAGATTCGATCTCCAGCCTTTGTTGCTATCCACGCAAATGCTATCAGTGAATAAGAAATAATGCATTTCAGCTTCCCTGCGTGTATTTCAGTAAATCACAATGTATTTCATCTTTCGTGTCTTGAAAACAATGATACAATCAAAAACGCACTCTTCGTTTCTTTCCGTCTTAAAGGGAGAAGCACGCAAACATTGCATCCGACTGGTCTCAATGAGTTAACAGGATTTTTTGCGATACATTGTTTAACATTTAGTTTGAATTTGTTAACTAGCCAAAATGGCAAGTGATCGGTGATTACATTTTGTCGGTGGAAGGTGTATCTGGACTGGCGCAGGTCGGCATGCTCGCTGTTGCAGTGCATTCTGGGACTTGTATTTTCAGCGATGTGCGATTCTGACACATGTGATGTATGCTGTGCATTTACATGTACAATGCACACTGTCATTCCAGCTCAGAGCTTGGTGCAGTGGAGCTAGATGATGAGGACGGACGGACATTTTTGAGAGTTCTTACACATCTCATCATGCAAGACTACCCCTCACTGGTGTCTGGCTCACTTCAGCTCATATTTGAACACTTCAGACAGAGAGCTGAGGTGCTGCAAGCTTTCCAACAGGTAACAATGGAAATTAAAGCATTGGTCAGGAGTAAGGGTGTTTGAGATGATTGGGTTATGATTTGACATAATGGTTTTAAAATTATATAATGTATTAATATCATATTTTTTATAATTTTTCATTTTATAGTAATTCAAATTTTTGAAATAATTTACAGCACCGCACACTTTTATCCAAAGCAACTCACAATAAGTAAATGTGTCAGTAGCTGTAAGGGCCACACTAGTCATTGTAAGTAAACATATTTAACGTTGCTTTATTGTTTCATTGTCCTATGATCCTATGAGAGATTAGAATGCGCTCTGTGTCTATGGTGAAAATTTCAACGTTAATTGGACAAGAGGCCGAAACACGTAATTTTGAGTCCCGCCCGGACGCTCAGCTTCAATGATGGTCTATGAGAGCATTTCCCATAGGAAAACACATCTCAGCGTTTATTGGACAGTAGGCTTTCTTTTTGTCCCTCCTTGAAGCTCAGCTTCTTTATTTGATTCTTGGCAGATTTCTCAATTAGGGCGGACCCCGTAATAAACAGCCAATCATTGACAGAAAGACTTTCGTATACAGGAAATCAAGAGTGCTCTATACAGCACTGAGACGGTGTTTGTATTTCGTACTTTTTTGTCCGTTGTTTTCCTATTTAAAGATTTCTCAGTAGTAGAAATCCGTAGTTATTTAAATAAAACATCCTACTTGCTAATATTTAATAATGCATATCCACCACTTGATTGGTTAATACATTCTAAATATTTCAACACTTTACAAGACATGTTAAAGTGATCTTATGCTTACACTACAATAATAATAAGCTTCCGTTTTACTGTGAGTGTGAGAGAGAGAGAGAGAGAGAGGGAGATATATTTTACTTCAAGGCTTAATGAACTCCTAAAAAGGTAACACAGCATATTTAGACAGTTTGGGAACATATTTTAGTTAATACAGAAACATACATGTAAAACACAATGGATTATAGTTTGACCAAGAGTGAGTTCATGAGGTGGGGTCTTGTCACCCGAGCGTGATATCTTCCAGGCCTGTTCTTCTTTGATCTGTGAAGGGAAGTGGGGGGGTGGGAGAAACTCACCCCTCCAATTTTATTGTGGCCTTATGTTTTGCACCAGCTGGAAAACCATTGACATCTCCACGATATCTTGTGGAGGCTTCGGAATCTGTCTGTTGAGCATCTTTGCTCTGGTGATGCTTTAATGTGAAGCAGACTCTATTCTGTGGTCTTGGTCACAGATAGCAGTTAAACACAAACACTTATTTCTTTACGGGGGGTTCTCACCCTTTAGTTAGTCTACTTAAGGCCAGGTGTGATTCTGCGACATCCTAGCCACAGATAACAGCTAATTAAAACACAAACACATTCCTTTTCTGTTGTGTTTGACCAGTGCAAGGCTTGGTTCGCTACATGTATGTGGTGTGGATCAAGTATGCAGATAGCCTAAGTCTTCTGTGAGAATCTCCTGTTGTGAATGTTGTTTTCTATCACACACACAAATGCTGTTGCCTATTAACTCGTGTAAGCAAAAGCCGTGCAAAAATAAGAAAATAAATGAAAAAATTATGCCTATTTTGCTATCCCCGTGTTTTAATATTTGACATTTGGGCTATTATAGCCTAGCTTATGTTAAAATATATAATGTAATTTTGTCAGCTTTCATAGAATGATATAATTAATGATCCATGATTGAATGGATCCACCCCTCTCAAATGGTCCCAAAATACCAAATAGCTAAAACTGGTCTGCTAGCAAGAGCCCACGTGCACACATTATGTAAAATGAAATGTAGCCGCAATCATGGGAGTAATCGTCTTAATACACCCAAATTATGCCTCTTAAAGAGTTATATTTGGTAGTTAAGATGAAGACTTTGGACGTTTTAAGACGCACGTCGAACTAGACGTTTAAAGGAAATACAAAAGGTTAATTTTCTGCTGTTATTATACTGAATATCAGCATGGCTCAGCTGTGATACTTATACATTCTAAATATAACTTTTTCATATTGTCAGTTAACGATTAATGATCAGTTAATGAGCGTTTATCGGTCAGAATTATTTTTCAAAATGATTATCCCTGCTACTGAAATCTTAGCCTGAATTATGACATTACTAATTGTCAAGTAAAATTTATTTATATAGCCCTTAATCACTTTGCAGTCTCAAAGGGCTTTACAGCCTACATTTCACATGGAAACAAACAACACCCCCTTAACCTGCTCCTCCCCCTACAACCCCTTCATGCCACTAAATACACTGCTCAAAAAAATAAAGGGAACACTTAAACAACACAATGTAACTCCAAGTCAATCACACTTCTGTGAA
>JAODOY010002718.1:0-11980 GCA_025399855.1 Forbesichthys papilliferus | reverse complement strand
TATACTATAGACTGAGTCCTAGTGTAAATGCGGCCTAAACGATACACCATATTAGATCCATGTTCCATGTACAAGCTGATCAGTGTAAGCATACATTATTGTTGATCTAATTGTTTTATTTTCATATTTATTGTTCATTTAGACAGCATGCAATGTCCTGCTGACCTTGCGAGGCAGCTAGACATGCGAGAGCTCCAGAGAATTTATCTGGCCAGACTTAAAGTTAAGCACTTCTGGCCAAACAACAGTGTGGGGACCAATCATCATCCAATGAGGAACTGACCGCTATGGATGTGGTTAAGGTGTGATAGATGGTGATAGATGGATGGTTCATCCAATCACCTGACAAACATTATTTGTGTATGTCTGCCCATCTCCATACAATCTCCAAGGACAACTTAGTTGGTTATCTTTACAGTAACAAACCATTTAGCGCATCAGGTTATTTTGTGCCCAAGCCATTATTTCATGAGGAATACACAGTAGAATGGCTTTAGCAGTCAATTATAAACGTCCAACACTGAAAAGAACTAAGCTATTTACTTGTCTGTTTTGTGTCTGTGACCCTGATTGGTGCACTAGTCTACGTAAGAGATCTTAATTACATGTCACTGAGGGCGTTTGCTTAGTGCACATTCGAGCGAATACACCGGGCAAGTGAGGTAGAGGCCTCGTCTAAAAACATTTAAAATCACAGCATGTAATGTCGGGCCATAAGTGGCTAATATTGAGTGCAAACAGGTCCATGTAAACACTGCATGGGAGCGGGCAGATGTGGGCGTTTAGGCTTTGTCTGTCCGTGCTGTGGCTTCGGGAGCGACTTTTGATGAATAGTCAACAGTGGATTTCATGACGATGGGAGGCAGAATGTTCATTCTTCTTAGGCATTATGCTTGATTATGGCCTGTCCACAGGAGGTATACAGAACTTACTGTATGGTATTGTGTAACACCATATTATTTTTGTCAACAAACTCTGATTGTCTAGGAGGCTATTTGTTTTCATCAACCCCTCCTTCCCCCCACTAAGCATGAGAGTTTTGTCCTATTTACCTGGGGTAGGGTTAGGGTGGGCTAAGCCCTAACCCTATCCTAACCCTTACTGGCCCATGATATTATGGTGTAATAGCATGGGCCAGTTTACTGTCTGTATTCCAAGGCATGACATTCAATTTCAAATGACAGGCACGTTAGGTCTGCATAGATGACTCCAGGTGTTATCTTAAATTACCCTATCACTTTCACTATCAGGTTGGTTTTTATCAGGCTAAACAGAGTTCTACAAACAAACCACTGTTGTTAACCAAAATAATATTAAAAGCTATTGACACATTTCCCATATATTTTTAAGGAATGATTAAGTTATTATCTTGATCAGAACCTATAAAGTATGATATTAAGATGAACAACACGTTTCTTGTGAGCCACTTGCTGTAATCACACTTTACTGTCTGCCATAGGTTAACAGCTTTGCAGTTATTATTTTTTTTACTGTATATTCAAATAAACAGATATGTGTGTGTCTCTGTGTGTGTGTGTGTGTGTGAATAGTGTATAGTGTGTACACTAATAGTGTAACATAATCCTATTCACATTGATAATCAGGCTGTATCCTGGAGGATCATAACCAAGGTACAGGACAAACAATGATATGTATGAAACTTAAGTATAAATGTTATTATTCCTGTTTTATACCCGTATATGGGTATTAAGTTATCCAGTATACAAATATTCAGTGCCTGATTATCAAAGTTGTGATGCTATTCATTATATTTCATGTAAAAACTTCCCTACAAATTATATTTTCTAAAACTAAATCTCACTGAAATAAAATAAACAGGGAAAAAAAAAAACACTTGCATCATGGCCTGTGTCTTTGTGCACGTACAATGACATGGAATTTTCATAAAAAATGTTTGTTTGCAAACATGACCTGAGTACTTGACATGTATTCCCCTTCAGCGTTTTTATTTTATAATATAAAGTGAAGGCATTTACAGTAATGCTGCTCCACTTCACATTTAAATGTCTTTATCCCCCAGAATACAGACACCATTTAAGGGTAAAATACCTGAAAATGTCTTTATCCCCCAGGATACAGACACCATTTAAAGGTAAAATACTTAAGTGACAAAATAAAATGTGCATTAAGTTATACATTTTTTCTAAATCAACCATAATCTTACATTAAATGAAACACAACAATTGGATTTTCACATTGATTACTACTACTGTAATGTCAACATTGATGAGTATTAATTGATTGACATTGATGTAGATAATCAGCGAAGTATAGAGAAATCAATCCCAGTCGGTTTACATTTCCATGCCCAACATTCACATCGATTGAAGAAGGTATAGTTAAGGGTTTTTGCAAAAGTTCATATACAGTAAAAGAACAGACACATTCAGACACATTCAGAAATGGTATGTATGAACAAAATGACCATGAAACGTTTGCAGTGCTGCGAGAGAACGCTTGCAATCACTTCAGTTGATACATGAGGAATCTTCAGGCTACTGTAGTTGTAATAGATTGAAAAGATTGCAGCTATATGTGAAGTCGTTCCTATGACCACTTTTTCTTCAGTAGACAACATGCAGGAGTCACCTGAAATGTACAGATACTCACGATGAAAATGTGGATCAATCAAGAAATCTGTGGGTTGCTGGCATTGTGTAAATAAGTGTGTTTATGAACATATAATACAATGCTTTCTGTAATGCCGCAACATTGTAAGGTCAATTTTGAAATAGAAACATTCATGTTAAAACCTTGGACAAACAAGCGAGGGACAGTAGTTCCACAGATCTGTGTTGGTGTGTGTAGAGACTGTGAATGTGTGTGTGCAACAAGCCTGTCTGTTCCTCCCTCTATGCAGCGAGACTGTAGTAACTTCGCACCACTCTACTTTCCTTGTGCATCATCTCAGTCTCTCCACTATGAACTTCAAAACAGCCTGCTGATGATGCAAACGGTATGCTTATGACATAATAACTACTCTAACTGTCCTTCGACGGACGATACGTTACCAAAGAATGGTGGGGAAAGTTACGATGAAGCCTGCTCGTAGAGAATCATACAAAGTAGTTGCATCAGCAACTCATCACATTGTCCAAAAAAAGAACACACTGAAGATGTGCGCTAGATGAGCGCTAATAAGAATGTATATTACATTTCGTTCTTATTCAATTCACTGTGGTTCACTGAACCACAGCCAAACTGTTATTTCACGAGCAGAACAATTTGTTGGAGATACTGCTGCAAGTCATTTCCTACACAGGCTATAATTCAAACCTTAGAGCCTGTGACATTTTACCTTACGGAAGGGCCTCTACTATGGACTCCAATTCGATGCACTTCAGCAAAATAAGATACCAAACCTTGTGCTGACTTCCCCTTTTTCTATAGCTGGATCAAAGAGTAAGTGATTTTCTTCAACCAAAATCAATTTCATGTCATTTTAAAAAGCCACTGTCGCTACAGTATCCAAGCATATAGTATGGTAAACACTGGCCTGACATCTTAGGCAGTTAATAATAATAATAATAATAATAATAATACATTTTATTTATAGGTTCCTTTCAAAACACCCAAGGTCACCAAATACTGTAATATTTTTTCTTTAAATTAAAAATATATAGAAGTTTTAGTTAACGTTACATGATTAAAACAGTTAGTAAAAAGTCGGTCAAAAGTTACAAATGCAAAAAGCTATTTAATCATTAGTTTAATGCAGTAGTTCCCTGTCTCATGCCTGCAATACTTTAACAATACAATTTGTATTGTAATCATTTATTTTTAAATGTTACTATTAAATCCCTGAATTCTGGGGCAAACGGTATGCACAGATAGATAGACATGTTAACAGAAATGTTCCTACAATTCCTTATATTTGTGGTTCATGTTTTTTAGCTCGTAAAGCATGCCACCCTAAACCACCTGTCAATTATTCACATTGATCCTGTCAACATGATTTAATGTCTGCACACAGGGGATAAACCAATGCATATACTCTCGTACTGCATAATAAATCGATTAAGAATGATCTATTCATTGACTGTAAACTAAGCTATAACAATAATATGTCACAATTCGGCATAATGTTTGGTGACCGGTTTTAAAGTCTTCAGAAATGCAAACGCATATCATAATGTCAAAACTATCAGTTCAGTGGTTTTCAAAGTAAGGATTCCCCAAGCAGTCAGAGAAACCCATTCACAAGATTCATCTTCAAACAATTCTTAAGCCCCAAACCATCTCACTGCTTTACCCAGACTTTGCAGACACCTATTCAAATACCAGATGGTAACTGATCAATGAACATGCCCAGTTGTTTTGTTAGCTAAATCAAGTGTACAGGCTCTTTGTGGCTGGTAATTCCGTTGATTGCTTACTCATATCTCGTGGGATACATTCTGCAAGCTCAAGTGCCTGACTCAGTGTATTTTACGCATATAGCATCCTCTCAAACGGCAGTCATTTGGGATTCGTGAGCATATGCTGTACTACAAAACATTATCTAGTTTGAAATAATAGCTCAATATATATATTTTTTTTCATTACATTTTTCATACACATTTTATTTTTAATTCAACTGTATTTTTTGGAATTACACAATACAGACAGACACAACAACTGTATGTATTTATATTGTTATAGTGTTTAATTATAAGGCATTTTTATATTTATTTTATATCATAATGTAAATATACTCTAAATATTTACATATACACTTTTACATAAATATATATACATATTTACATATATCTACTTTATATACTATAAATTAAACCCATCACAAAGTAATGTAAAAGTATTATTTAATTATTTACTATAACCAAAGGATACTTTTTTATCCCAAACAAATGGTTGTAAAGGAGCTACTGTATGAAGTTGAGGTATTCATTTTTTAATGTCACAGAATATTGCCTCCTTACTGCCTTAATGGTGTTGTGGAAACTGTCCTTAAAAAGTATATTAATAGTTTATGTATAAATGCATTGGAAATAAATTCAGTTGTTTTATTGTTGAGCCTATTGGATTTAGCAAATTATGGGTTCTAATTTATTTCAAAGGAATTAAAGTGTTCACTAAATGTAGAATGTTAATTTCCAAGGTTCAAAGTAATTTATGAAAAGCATGCAGGTTAGAAAAAGATATGCACATTGAAGGAATGAAGGGCTTTGCATATCCCCTCCAGAAATGTATATTTATATTCCTTAGAGGCTTATACAACTCCTAAGTGACAGAAACAGAACACAGGGCTTTTTGAACTACTGTAGTTCCAGGAATACCTTATCTTATCAAAGAAGCACCAACATGATCAATTTAAAGTCATTCATCCCGGTATTTATTCATGCACCCTGCACCTCAGTGCTATACAAGGTTACAGGATGAATGGCTTTCTGAACATGGATTTGCTCAGTTTAAACGCAGGCAAAATCTAATCAGGGCAGATGCTGCTATGCTGATAGAATTGATATAGAATTGATGTGTACTCTTAGCTAGCTCCAAACATCTAGACGTGTAATGTAATACCTTTTTCCTTGCAGCTTTGATTCAGCACAAGAAGTTGTTCCATGTTCCCAATATGGAACATGCCTTAGGCCATAGAAGTTCTAATGACCCCGGGACTGACAGGCTTTGCTTTGTGTGGTGCTCCAGTTGCTTTTATTAGAGAACCAGAGATCACATTAAGTAACCCATTGTGTCAAATGTCAATTGTAACAACATGCAGTTTTGCAACGTCAGATAGTACAAAGAGGTTTACTGACAAACCACTTTTCAGAGTAGATAGTTATGCGGTTGCATTTACATTTAATATAAAGCAGGAAGCCATGGAAAGTGTATTTTGAAATGTTCATGATTTCTCAAATTAAAGATATTTCCCTTGATTTTTCTTTCCAGGAAACGCATATAGAGAATGCATGGATAATGGAACGTGGGCACTGAGGAGTAATTACTCCAGTTGTCAACCCATTTTGGAGGAAAAGGTTAGTGTGACAATGTTGGTTTGATCCGCCTACCTGCTTCATTTGCTGGGTAATCGCTATTACAGCGCATCATCATTATGCCGATGCGATGATGCTGATGCTGTGCACGATGTGTATCAGTTCATGTGACGATTTTGTCAGATAAAACTCACGTACAAAACTAAACTACGTTTCCTATTAGTGCTTAGTGGGTTTAAATGTTCATGTCTGTAATGTAATTTACAGAGAAATGTATTAAGTTAGCTCAATGCTGCTATAGGCGAAGGCTTTCCTATTGTACGTAATGATTTTGGGCTGATTACCTCTATAGCTGATGTTATTATTACTGTATGTACAGGAATATTTAGTTATATCAATATGTGCTATTTCATTTTTCTATTTTTAAGGTAATACATTTAAAGGGTCAAACAGTGACAGAGAGAAAAAGAGAGAGAAGACCTTAAATGTGCATTTAATGTTAACCCCTTACTTTCACACCTTTAAATGTACTTTTTTTTTTATGTAGCCCATTTATGTAGTGATGTGCAAAAAAGTAATCCTACCACTCCAATGCCTTTACAGAGGAAGTATCCTATGCATTATAAGGTTGCACTGATCATCAACTACCTTGGTCACTGTATTTCTGTGGGAGCTTTAGTGGTGGCCTTCATTCTCTTCCTTTGCTTAAGGCAAGTACAGAACTAGTGCTTTTCTAAATATGATATGCATGTGACCTCTTACAAAACATGAGAATATACAGTAATCTCTTTGGGCGGACGTCCTTATCATTAACTTGTTTATGTCAAATGTATTTAGTCCTTTGGTTTAGCACAGCAGGGGTTCTGATTGTAGGAAATGAATATGTTATACTTTACAGTGTGTCACACACTCCGGTTGTACACAAACATATTATTTCCTTGCTATGACTGAATAAGAATGACCCAACGTGGCATCTCTTCCACTCTGTCTCCTGTTTCAGAAGCATACGCTGCCTTCGAAATATCATTCACTGGAACCTGATCACAACCTTCATATTAAGGAATGTCATGTGGTTTTTGCTACAGTTAATTGACCACAATATCCATGAGAGCAACGAGGTAAAATGATTGTGTGTCTTGGCGCTTTTTTAAATTGATTTGGAAATCTATATGGAGTTGGGGGTACAAACAGGTTTTTAGAGCTTTGAGAGGGACTCACTATTCTGCTTTATAGCAAATTGCTTCCTTCATTTTCTCTTTTAATTAAAAACATATATAAAATCACACCATTCTACTCTTTGATTGTAACTATAACAAAATGATTAACAGTGACCGGTTTAATTCAATGTTTTTATTGTTGCCGTTAAAAATCATGTGTTGACTACAGAAATTCAACTTTCATTTCCTTAAGATTGTGTTTTAGCAAAACAGATTGTCGATACAACCCTGTGTGTTAAAGTGTGTGTATTCACTTAGTTTCCTCTTTCTCTTTTAGCCATGGTGTCGTCTAATTACGACAGTATACAACTATTTTGTGGTGACTAACTTCTTCTGGATGTTTGTTGAAGGATGCTACCTCCACACAGCCATTGTAATGACTTATTCAACGGACAAATTACGGAAGTGGGTTTTTCTTTTCATTGGATGGTGTAAGTACTTTTTATACAGTAATATACCATTTATAATATATTTATAATCACAGTTCAAATCAGTAAACAATCAGTGCTAGACTGTACTGGTAATTATGTGGGGATTGTTTATCAGCTTTGAAATGCATTGCTTATTTTTGGACTCATTCACTTCTCCCAGAGGAATTTGGTGGAATTTGGTAAAAAACATATAGCTCTTTATAAAGTACTGGTATACACATATTGCTACAGTCTGTTTTCTGATTGTACAGTGTTTGTATGCCATGCATATGTGCATGGTAGAAACAAACCTCACTTGAATAAGATGCTCTGATTTTGTTTTGTAAAGACTGGACAAAGTATTAGGCTAATTGTATTCTATAATGTACATAAGATACATTGTTAGTGACTGATCATTTCATTAATATTGTATTATTATGTCCTGGGTTCTTTCTTACGTCCAGCCGATATGGTTTTATTGTACACCATATGTAATTCAAATATAACATCACCTCATGCACAGGCATTATATGTATACAATATATGTATACCACTACATGCAAATGCAGATTTAATACAAAAACACACACACACACACACACACACACACACACACACATATATATATATATATATATATATATATATATATATATATATAAAGACTTACATAAATACATAGAAATATACTCACCTTACTTTATTCAGGGATTTTTTTCATTTTATTGTTCCTCAAGCACCTTCAACAAACAGTGCATGCCCTCATACAGTTTCATGGTCAAAACAACCGCTGTATCTCACTGTCTTCCCTCCCTACAGTATAGTCATAGAAGCTTTTCACACAATTTGTCACTGAAAGGTTAATACAATATAAAGTGGGTTTCGTTTTCGTTTGCTTTAAATCACGGTGAAAAGAAATGGCATTTTTGGTTTGACTTGAATGCTAGAATTCTGGCTTTCAAAACTAAACAAAAACATTTGTGAGCATATTGGTAGTTCAATATGATTCATGACTGTGAACACAAACTACATTGTCAAGTGTTCTCAATATATTCCAACATGAAATTAACATTATTTACCCTTATAGACAAGATTAGACATGCATTTCCAAAGCCAAAATGTGGCTACAGTACTGTAACTAATATTGGTTGGTAGTGAGTTTATGTGTAATTTTCTGTTTCCTTTCAGCTTCACACATACAGTACAATAGATCAAAAGGCTAACCTAAAAGAACCTTTGACACTTATAGCAACTTTTACACAGCGTATGTTTCTAACTTTAAGCAAACATACAAATCTTTAAGCAAATCTCAGCACCATTTTCACTTCCTTCCAGGTTTTCAATGCTGGACTATAAATGCCAAGTCATTGTCACATACATTATCTACAGTAGCCTCACCTTGAGCTGAAGGATTTGAGAAAGTATGCTGCCACTGAGATAGAGGGCAACACACACCAAGCCAGGGGAAGGACACACTGCCTGTAGTTCTCTCACTTATCTCAACCCCAGCTTCTACACATCGTTGTTTGGTTTTTCATTGCATGTGTGCTGCAAATGCTTTCAGGGAGAAAATAACATGGATTACAGCGCAGTAATAACGCAAGCTGGACTGATTCCACAGCCATACATTAGAGAGACAGCACAGGGTTTCCTTTAGATTTTATTTTCTTAGATGGTAAAATCGCCAAAGCTGCTGGTGGCATCAAGGGAAAGTGCTGCATCAAGTTAGGGAGGTTGTTGTATCACAAACAAGCATGGTTTGGTCACAGATGCTCCAAGATATGCCTTTTTCTATTAGAGCATTAATGCTGTGGTCTCACACAAGTACACAGAATTAGAAATGTTATTCACAAAATAATGAAAATATGTATTATTAACATACATTATATATCACATTGTTATATCTCACTGTAGCATGAGTTTATCCTACTGATTCTTAAATCACATGAATTAATATATAATGTTTGTTTTCCTATTCATTATATCCATTATTGTGTTTTTAATACTGCTTGCATGGTAGAGTACTGTAGCTAAAGCCTTCATTGATAGAGGAAGCAGCTGTAGTGGATGGAGGTGCCATGCTAATACCTCTGAGGAATGACAATTAAATGGGAGGCACACAGATCAAGGAACAATAACTGGGTCATTACTGTCAGCCATTTTTATGTAATCTTGTAGGCTTTCTAACCATTTCCTTTTAAGCTTAACCAAAAATATAGTAGCAAATAACTATTTCCTATGTATAGATATAATGTCTTGAGCAGAGAAAGACGTATGTCTGTTGTAATCAAGCTTCTCTGTTCTTTGTTTTCATAGCCAGTCCAGCCATGTGTGTGCGCGTGTCTGTGTGTGTGTGTGTGTGTGTGTGTGTGCGTGCAGGGCCCAGGAAGCATTTGATTTGGTCTGAAATGCTATTGCTTAGTGTGACGTCTAGTGGCAGAAAGTCATGTAGAACCACAATATTACACCTGGTGCATAGCGGGAATGTACGTTTCTTTGCTAGTTTTAGACTGACGCCGTGGCGCCCATTCAGTCATCCATGTTAGGCTAAACATGAGATGTGGTCTGGTCTAGCACAGGGGTCACCAAACATGTTTGTGCCAAGACCCACCTGGAAAAGACTAATCTATTTAGAGACCCACCAAACACAAAGTAAGCCTACCGGTAACGTAGTTTTCAGAAACATATACATTTTAGCTAATGCTATACCTGTGTGTGCGCCACATATTTTTGAGCAGAGCGCTCCAGAATCTATGGTGTGCACAAGGCTAAATAGGATTTCAACATAATCATATGCAGTTAAAGTTTTTAGTTTTTTAAATTTTAAAGAGTATATACACCTATATTTATAAATAATTTTACTGTATATTTTTCCAGAGATTTCCTGGTATCCACAGTACCAATTCTACAGTACGTGGTACTTCAGCCAGTAGCGAGAATTAAGTAATTAGTGTCTACTCTCTTCAGAGAATGCTAATTATCATCCATCAGGACCTGATGGAAGTGGGGCAGTTTAAATCTGTCTAACACAAGGGAACTGATGAGAGCCAGATCCTGCAGGTGGATCAGACTACAACTGTAACTCAAGCGATGCTGTAGATTATCTCGCTTGTTTCTCTCAGGATGCCTAGCGATACCACTTACTGTAATTTACATCAAACAGTTGCGATATAAAAAGTGTATATTTTATATGCAAATGTATTATCCTCATTATTACATTTGTTTTCCCAGTGAGCTTCCTCCTGTACAGTATACTGTACAAGTAGTTTATGACCTTCCCAGATATAATGCTTCATGCTGAATAATAATCTTTAGAGAGTGTTTATTTGGAGTTTGTTGTTGCATGGAAATACCTTCAAATGACACTGAGCCTTTTTATCTCTTTATACATGCATACATGTCCTGGATGTAGCGTCTGTTACAAGAATCAATTGAATTATCTATGCAGGTATTCCATGTCCTATAATTGTTGCCTGGGCTATTGGGAAGCTGTATTATGAAAATGAGCAGTAAGTATCCACTTAGAATATTTACTGAGAATATTTAAGCGCTCTTTCAAAGCCATTTCATTTAATGCTCTTTGCAATCACAATGTTCTGATATTTGTTTATTATTTATGTCAACAGATGCTGGTTTGGCAAGGAGCCTGGGAAATATATTGACTACATTTACCAAGGCCCAGTTATTCTTGTCCTTTTGGTGAGTAGTTCTAGAACTTCGTGAACTTTACAGTTGAAATGTCACTCTCACGACCTTTATGCTATTCATTGAATAGAACTATTGCACATACTATATTTTGTAATATGTGCATGGGACTTGTTTATACATTCAGAAATGATGCACAAATGGGAGAAAACAGATATGACAGTAATGGAATCTGTACATTTACTGCATGACTAAAGACCAGTGAGGTTTGTGTGTATGTGAATGTCTCTGTTTTTTACTGAGAAGTAAAGAGCATTTGTTTTTGGTCATCTCACATGATTATATCAGATGGTTGTATTTTGACCGTAAACTATTCACTATTTATATATTTGTATGTGTTCTAGATTAACTTTGTTTTCCTGTTTAACATCGTGAGAATTCTTATGACCAAACTAAGAGCTTCTACCACTTCAGAAACAATACAGTACAGGTTAGTATTTTATACATAGATTATATTTATAAACATCTGAAGATAACTGGATGATAGTGTGCATTCATATTACTTTACTCACTGAATCTTAAATAAAGCATAGCGGAGGTTCAGGCAGGGTACGAGTCCCGCTAGCAGGGCAGTAGCTAGAGGATTTTGGGCCCCCGACCGTCCACCCCCCATGTCATATAGGCTACTGTTCAATGTATGGCAACTAACTTTCATACTTCCGGAAAGTTGCCGAGCGTACACGGGTATATGTAT